>CAXITT010000636.1:0-15095 GCA_964033795.1 Lymnaea stagnalis | reverse complement strand
ACAGCAGTGAGTGTTTTAGGTTAGATAACAAACACAGCAGTGAGTGTTTTAGGTTAGATAACAAACACAGCAGTGAGTGTTTTAGGTTAGATAACAAACACAGCAGTGAGTGTTTTAGGTTAGATAACAAACACAGCAGTGAGTGTTTTAGGTTAGATAACAAACACAGCAGTGAGTGTTTTAGGTTATAAAACAAACACAGCAGTGAGTGTTTTAGGTTAGATAACAAACACAGCAGTGAGTGTTTTAGGTTAGATAAAAAACACAGCAGTGAGTGTTTTAGGTTAGATAACAAACACAGCAGTGAGTGTTTTAGGTTAGATAACAAACACAGCAGTGAGTGTTTTAGGTTAGATAACAAACAAACTTTTGAAAAAATCATCCCATTAAAATTGGTTGACGTACTGCATCACAATTTGTTTTTTTTTAATACTCTTATTTTATTATGTGTGAAATCCAAAAATATGTCCAAATGGATGATGAGATGCATTTTTTTGAGAATTTTGGTCTAGATGCAAAATTTTGAGTAAATGATTCAGTGTATCTTAAGCCATGGTGTATAGCGTTAGCTATTTTAACAAAAATACAAGGTGAGGTCTCGTACACTCTTTTGCAATTTTCATCTGATTTTGAAACAGTTGAGGAATATATCACAGACACTTACAGTGAAGAGTACCGTTTATGGTTTTGAAAATAAAATCAATAGCATTCTTTAGAACAAATGGAACGTAACAAAAGTTTTTTTCCTGTCAAGAATGTGTGGGGTTGATACAGCACTAAACATTTAATCGCTCACGTCAGTATCAAAACATATAGATGAGACAAGTGTGCCCGCCACAAACCTAAGTTAAAGTAAAGCTATAAAATGAACACACAGTTTTTTACACTAGAAACATAAAAAAGGACATATTTGATACCCTCAAGTGAATAGCTGATGCCAGTAAAAATGCCTAGGCAAAATTAATGTATCTCCAGAAAGTACAACATGTAATTAACTGTTTAATAAACGTTAAATTTCATATGGATTAAAATTGTTCCGTACGTAACAAATAATGCCTTCAGAACGTTGCCTCATGATGAATTGCACCAACTCATTCAGCAACGCTGTTTTTCTAAATGCCAATTATACATGCGTACTGCAAAAGTAAATGTCTTTGTATTTCCATTGAAACCATTTTTTCATTCTTTAAAATACATCTTTTGGGATAGGGCGATCATGACCATTTCTAATGTCTACCCTACTTGGTTGATTGAAAAAAATCTTATTGTGTGTGTGGCAACCAATTTTCTGTCTCTACCTAGACTTAAGGCAACAATCAGCGTCAGTTGAAAATATGGCGCCGATGAAATTACGTTCTCTTTATTTTTCCTTCATGATCCTTGCTGTCATTCATCGCTTATTCAAGGATCTTCTTTCTGACCGTAAAGTAAGTCCATTTGGTTCCTTACCAGTACCCTCAACCGGTCAGCTCGGCTTTTACAGCCACACACAGATTCCTCCATTTTGGTGTCCCTAACTCTCTAAAACTTAGGTCTAGTTAACATTACATTTGATGCAATATTCCTTGAACTTCCATTTATTCGTTTAATTTAGGTTTTATAGAAACATTTCTAAATTCAATAATTAAAAGACACAAATAACAATTAGAAAAAAAAATTAAATTAAAATGTTGACTAGGCTTGTAATATTTTTTAAATGATTTTTTGTCGTTTTTTTTTGTTTTTTTTTTTGCTATCCTGAAATTAAAATTAATAGCACTTAATTTTGTGGATTTAAAACATTGTAATAAAAAATACCTCAAAGAAATAAAACTATTAGGGCTTCCTAGAATAGTCCATGAGTTATAAGAATTCGCCAAGTTCTTTAGTGGATAACCTGGGCTAGCAATGTATCCATATCGTGATTCCGTTATTGTTGCGTTGTAATCTAGAAAGAGGGGAGTTCAAATATTTAATATTTCCAGAAATTTATTTGTAACCATATCATGGCCTTTTCAGTAAATGTGGCCAATTTTATTAATATATTTTGATTGAGAAAAGTATATCTTTATAGTTCCTTTGTTTAAATTAAAGATAATATAAAAATAAATGTCAAGTGCAAGTTCAGGTTTGCAGAATTTAAATCATGAAACATAATTTAGTATTTTGATATATTTGAGATACACAGTTTTGTTAAATCGACAACATTATACTAAGTGATAATGTTAAAAAATTCATTAAAAATCATATACCATAACGTTGATAGGATGCTCTGAAACCCCGGCCTTGGACAGTATCATCCGTTCTAAAAACGAGATGCATGGCATTTTTTGAAGACGTTACAATCTTACTGTTAGTACCGTTGCTGTTACAAAACATGGCCAGTTGCGTGTTCGCCTCACTCGTTCCGTCATAAATCTCGAGGGAGTCGTAGGAGCAGCTGTCACTGTTTTCGATGTCCATGTCAGTGATGCTGAAGGTAAGGTAACTTTAAAATGATGTTCCAAAAAAGTATTCTACCTATTTAAACACACTAGAGCTTGAAAAGTTTAATTTAATATGTAATTTGTCTTTTTATTTTTAATTTTTAATTATTTTTTTTAACATTGTTTTTGTTCGTGGGGGAGGGAAGTTTGGTGTTTACAGATAATTTATTTAGTTCCACTCTTTGCAATTAATTATCTGTTAAAATTTTGACCTCACAATTTTCCTGTTTCGATTTTTAAAATTCTGCTTTACAATTATTCCTCTACGATAGCGTCACTCTCATTCTATGTCTCGATAAATTGCGCTAAAAAAGGGATTTTATTTTTAGCTTCATTATGGAATCTTTACTCTAGCAACTGTATATCGTTTGTGCAGGTCTTCTAAAGATTGTATGTTTGTTAACGGGAAAAAAAATATTACACATTCAATGTATGTAAAACTGGAGACAAGTGAAAAACATTTTTTTTAAAAATATGCATGATATTATATTACTACAAACGTATTTTACCTCACTAAAAAATACGTATTTGAATTCCCATTTATACTCCAGCTGCACAGGCTAGAGTTAGGATATTGGCTCGGGTAGTTGAGACTGACAATCTGTCCAGATGAATCGGGAACCGTAGCGTTACAGTCTGAAAGTTTGGATGTAGCAAATTATTAGAGATATTGACAAAAATTACACCCATTCATCCCTGTGGCGCTACAGCTCATGTAGGGCTTTGGCCTGCCTTACCACGTCCTTCCCCCTAACTTAACTATTGCTTTTTTTTTCCAAGTTTTAATTCTGAGCTGATGTTGATCTTTTTCCACATCATCCATCCATCTAAGCCTCCATTTGAGCCGTTTTCTTCTGGGGTTTCGGTGACGTGCCTTCTTCACTCCTCTGTTATTTGTCAAAACTTCCAAGTGTCCTGCCCAGCGAAGCCTACCCTTTTTTTATTTCTAATACTGGCGTGCAAAATTGATATAGATTGTACAACGTTTATCCCCCCTCCCCACGCCCCGCCCCTTGATCTAATATAAAATACATAATGCAGCTGAGCTTCCATTTTGCGAACGCAGAATATGCAAAACGTCGGTTATCCGAACATTGCATTTTTAAAAGGGTAATGTGATATTTATCTGGTATAAGTTTTAGATATATAACGTCTCCCGGGTAAGGGATTTATGATGCTGTGCATCGGCTAGTCATACCATTTTGTCAATGTGGGCTCATCAAACCATTTTGTCAATGTGGGCTAGTCATACCATTTTGTCAATATGGGCTAGTCATACCATTTTGTCAATATGGGCTACTCATACCATTTTGTCAATGTGGGCTAGTCATACCATTTTGTCAATGTGGGCTAGTCATACCATTTTGTCAATGTGGGCTAGTCATACCATTTTGTCAATGTGGGCTAGTCATACCATTTTGTCAATATGGGCTACTCATACCATTTTGTCAATATGGGCTACTCATACCCTTTTGTCCATATGGGCTACTCAAACCATTTTGTCAATATGGGCTACTCTTATTATTTTGTCAATATGGGCTACTCATACCATTTTTTCAATGCCTGGTTTAATATATCTTAGCAGAAAATTAATTATCTTTGTTTTTTTATTTCTTTGCTTGGTTTAAATTTTGACAACAGCAATTAAACCAACTTTAATCAACTAATATATCGTAATAAAATTACTAGCATCGTAACAAACTTTAACCATGAAAGAAGGACTACGCACATTCTCCTTGTAAAGATTTTTTTAATTAGTTAAATTTCTTAAACTTGTCCTTCTGTCCAGTATCCTGTTAATTAGCCCTTCTTCCATTATTATCAATTTAAATTTTGCAAATATCTGTAATAAAAATTCCTTTCGATTGGGATGAATGAGCAATTGTATCTTTCAAAAAGCTACACAATTTGGTCAAATAATTTGTTAAAATCAATACCAAAAATAATAATAAACCAGCATTAATGGGCTTAACAAATTGTCCATACAATCTGCTATATTATGAGACTTTGTCAGCTTAAACTCAGAAACCATTATTACCTACTGGATGTGATTATAAATCAATACCAAAAATAATAATAAACCAGCATTAATGGGCTTAACAAATTGTCCATACAATCTGCTATATTATGAGACTTTGTCAGCTTAAACTCAGAAACCATTATTACCTACTGGATGTGATTATCCAGGTTTAGCAAGGTGCATTGCATATAATGATCCACGAAAAAGTCGTTGAAGAAATTTGTCAGCTACCAGTGCCTAAGCATAAAAGTATATTTTTTAATAGCCCTTGTTATTTCTGTTAGGAAGTTGGATCAAATGACTTGAATTTCATCTGCTTTTGTGGGAAACTTTAAAAACCATGTAATCCTATTTTTCAAAAGTCATCCTCCTTTTAAAAAATGTATATAAAAATTTCACAGCGCCCCATTTGAGAGTTAAATCTACCTCCTCCACTGGAACAGTGGACCCATTATTTATCTTAAACATCATGGAGAGCCTGGATTGTCGTCGTCGTTCCTCCAATGGTGACCAGCTTAGTGTTTCCAGCATGCTGCCAACACTAGAGGTATTCCTGTAGCGGTTCAGGACAAAGCGTGCTGCCCGTCGCTGGACCGCCTCCAACCTGTCAATGCTCTTCTGGGTAAATGGGTCCCAGACTGAAGATGCATAATCTAAAACCGGACGGATAAAGGCTTTATATGCTCTTTCTTTCACACAGGAGTTGCCAATCTTTAGATTTCGCCTTAAGAACCCTAGGGTCTTGTTTGCTTGGTTACATACATTGTTAATATGCTCGTCCCAGCGGACCTCTCTTTGAATGGTAATCACAGGAGTTGCCAATCTTTAGATTTCGCCTTAAGAACCCTAGGGTCTTGTTTGCTTGGTTACATACATTGTTAATATGCTCGTCCCAGCGGACCTCTCTTTGAATGGTAACACCCAGGTACTTTACAGAGGAAACTGGCTCAAGTATATGGCCGTGCAGTTCGTATTGGTAGTGTAGAGGAGTACAACTTCTAGAGACTGATAGTGTCTGGCACTTGGCAGGGTGAAAATCCATGTCCCAGCTCATCTCCCACTCAGCTAACAGATTGAGATCCTGTTGTAGCTGTTCCTTATCAGATCTGTTGGCGATCGTTCTATACACCGTTTTGTTATCTTCGAACAGTCCTGCTTGTGATGTCACTTTCTCGGGTATGTCATTAATCTATGCTAGGAACATACAGGGGCCCAGTACTGCTCCCTTTGGGGACCCCTGACTTCACATCGACCAAGGAGGAGCTTGTACCGTCCACCACTACTACTTGGCATCGGTGGCTGAGGACGCTAGAAATCCATGTTTTAGTGGTGCCTTGGATCCCATATCTCTGGAGTTTGTGTAGAAGCAAACTATGATTCACACGGTCAAATGCCTTTGCGAAGTCCATTACCAGCACGTCAGTCTGCTTGTCATTCCTTGGTACAACTTAAAATGAACTATCGTCCTGACATAACTTAAATCGAAAATCTCAAGCTCATTCTCCATTCACGTAGAAGGAAACTACTGGATCGATAAAATGTAGACATTGTAGATAACAAATCTAAAGTCACCTAAAAGGCCAAGCTGAGGTCGTGAGTCCATTTTTCTTCATGTGGTGTCTATTACGTCATACAATGCGGGGAACTCTTTTCCACTAAGGATGTCCATGGTCATTTCGGCTCATCCATCGGGAGTACAAAGTTTTTAATATCGAGTTTCTCGAGCCTTTTTAAAAGTGCATCTCGTTTTTCACTTTAGCCAGCCGTGCGTTTAGTAACTCCAAGATATTGTCAGTAGATGAAAAATTGGTCGCATTTACCGCAAACTTTAACCTCAACTGCTAGCAGCATTACATTGAGCGTGACGCCATTACGTTTTAGAGTCGATTTATCTTAATCTGAACTGAAGAAATGATACTTACTTAATACACATGAAGCCGTACAGTTGTTGTAGTATGTGTTAACAGGACAAAAACATACGTCATTGCAGTAATCAGTAATGCATTGGGAGGACTGATCGCATGAGCCATTATAAGGAATCAGTGAAGACTTCTCTATACAAGATGGCTCATTTGCTAAGTTGGCAACCTGTAGGAAATATAAGCTGCATGGTAATATTAAAACCCTTAACGTGTAACTATAAAACGGGAATATTCTTATTTTATGGTTTAAAGGTAAGGAGCTTAGCCTTCCTGTTGATCGGGATTTATAAGCAATTTCATTTCTTATATTTGATATTACACCCTCTCCCGTTCAAATTATACGTTTGCTGTCTATGTTGCTCTTAATAGGTCGTAAAGGAATGTGCCCTTTTTTTTTCACCTATCTCTCTGTTAGAGTGATATTCTTAACTACACAGAAACATGCCCGAAAATAACATATTTTATATATACATGTCGAAATTGATGTTAACTATACGTTATTTATCTGAGTGTGTCATACAATGTAAAAGCTGTGCTATAAATCCTAACCGTTCTCTGGTTTGAATTAAGGTAAATAAAAAAAAAACACTTTATTTGAACAAATGTTTGTATGCTAGATCCTGCCTTTTTAAATTACATTTAGAATATTTCTGACACAAAAGTAGAAACAGAGCTTCTATACGTTATGGCTGTTTGCGAAGGGAGAGCGATTCATAACTGTTGTCAACTGGTTTGTTATATTTTTGTACTTGATATTGGAATTCTAGTGATAAGACTGTTCTTTTTTTGTTATTGCAATTTTGTGATGTCATTTTGGTGTGAGTGATGTCAACGAAAGGGGAGAGGAATGTTGTGAACTGGTTTGTTCTGAGTGTTGGGTAGTTTGGAATTCTAGTGATAAGACTGTTCTTTTTTTGTTATTGCAATTTTGTGATGTCATTTTGGTGTGAGTGATGTCAACGAAAGGGGAGAGGAATGTTGTGAACTGGTTTGTTCTGAGTGTTGGGTAGGGGGAGTCGTGAATCGTGAGAGAGTTTTGTGAGTTGTTGATCGTGAGGTCAGAGCGTGAAGTTAGTCCGTGGTGTGGAACGTTTGCGTAGTGTGAGTTCTTTGTGTGGTCTTATAAAAGGGATGTGTGTTAGCTAGAGACAGAGAAGAAAGGCAAAGAGAGACGAAAGGTAGAAGACCAAGAGAATTGTTAGTCGTCGAAAGTTGTCAGTTAAGAGTTAGTCAGTAGCGATAGGAGCGAGTGGATAATTGGTCGTTGGACTGATGTGTATCCTGCTTTGTAAAGAATCTAATAAATATTATATATTGTTACACTGGACCTTGTGTTCTATTTGAGAGATTCATACACCCTAGACAACGCAAGAGGGCCGTAACACTTCAAGTATAATAAAGGTCGTAACAATCACCATCAACTAAATTATATGTTTCGTTTATCAAGCTAACTTAAAAATCATTTATTTAGGCAAAGGCATTCCCCCCCCCCTATAATTTCATATTTAATGTTGATTACCTTTTGAAATCTGTACGCCTATTCCTAGAGGACCCTATAAACGTTTCTCAACCTTTTCATTAATTAGAGGACCCTATCAATGCCTCTAAACATTTCCTTCATTAAAGGACCAAATTAATGTCTCTAACCTTTTTCTCGATTAGAGTAGGACCATATGAATGTCTTTAAATCTTTTCCTCCATTAGATAATCCTATGAATGTCTCTAAACATTTTCCTTAATTAGAGGACCATATGAATGCTTCTAAAACTTTTTCCTCAAATAGATGACCAAAAAAATGCCTCTCAACCTTTTCATTAATTAGAGGAGACTATGAATGCCTCTAAAACCTTACCTCCATTAGAGGAAACAAGGAATGCCTCTAAACATTTTCCTCATGTAGAGGACCCTATGTATGCCTCTTAACCTTTTTCCGCAATAAGTGGACCCTATTGTTGCCTCTGTAACTTTTCCTCAATTATAGGACCCTATGAATGCCTCTAAACCTTTTCTGCAATAAATTTTATCCTAAATTAGAGGACCTTATGAATGTTATTAAACCTTTTCCTTAATTAGATGATCCTATGAATTCCTGTAAACCTTTTCCTTAATAAGAGGACTTAATTAGTGCCTCTAAACCTTTTCCTTATTAAGAGGGCTCTATTAATGCCTGTAAATCTTTTCCTGAATTAGAGGACAAAATGAATGCTTCTAACCTTTTCCTCAATAAGAGGACCCTATGAATGCTTTTAAATATGTTTCTAATTTAGAGGGCCCTATGAATGTCTAGAAATGTGTTCCTGCATTCGTTGATATTGTGAATATTTATCTAAACCCTTAACCTGCATTAGATGACCCTGTGATTGTTTAGGCTGACCCTTTACCTCTATTTGATTACCCTGGGACTTTTTACCCTAACCCTTTACTTCTGTTATATTACCCTGTAACTCTTTCCCATTACAGTTGACCTCTATTAGGTGACCCTGCAATTGCAGAGCCTAACACTTTAGCTCCATTAAATAAATGTATAACTCTTAACCTTGATAACAATACCCTGTGAATGTTTACCCTATCCATTTACTCTCATTAGATGACCTTTTTAATGCTTGCACTAAAACCAAATGTGATAGGATATCAATGGACTGTTGAACTAAATCACAGCGAATTATATATTAAATGAAAATATAAGAGCCTACTTTTTTAATGGTTCCTGTAAAACCAAATAGTTTTTTTAAAATACACGACCTCCTTCTTAATTATTCTAGAGGTTGAAATAGAGCAAGTATGTCTATCATATTAATTAACCTTAATGATTTTAAAAAAAATTAAATTGGTTAGGTTCAAACTAACATAACATGTTATTTAAGTTGGTACATGTGAACTTTCAATCAAAGTATTTACTCACCACATCCTTGTTACACACCAAAATAAGAATAATGAAACAGAGAGAATTAAAAGCCAAATTGCGGTAGAACATTGTGATTTTCAAAATACTATTTTCATACGGCGTGCCCGTGATTAGTGTCTCATCATGCCCCATAGCATTATGGAAAGAATGAGTTGACGAAAACGTCTTGTTACACAATCACACAAATGAAATTCAATATCGCATTTTTTTAAAAAAAATCTTTTTATTGGCGTAATTCGTAGAAACGTTCCTCTTGGGTGAACCAGCTCTCTTTACCATCATAATAACTATTATGTAGCGTCTATAAAAACTGTTCTGTAACGTCTATAATACCTGTTCTTTAGCGTCTATAATAGCTGTTAAGATGCGTCTATAATAGCTGTTAAGTAGTGTTTATAATAACTGTTCTGTAGGGTTTATAATAAACTAACGAGTACCCGGCACGCGTTGCAATGCCGCTAAAATAAAGAGAGTATTTGAATTGTAATTAATTATTGTTCTTAATAGCTGTTAAGTAGTGTTTATAATAACTGTTCTGTAGGGTTTATAATAAACTAACGAGTACCCGGCACGCGTTGCAATGCCGCTAAAATAAAGAGAGTATTTGAATTGTAATTAATTATTGTTCTAGAACATCTTTTGAATATACAAAATTTCTGTTTTGTTTTTCGGTCTGGTGCATACACGAATAAATCAAACGTTTTTCAGATGCGAGAGGATGCCACATACATCTGTCCTTTGAAGAAGCATGCGTTTTCCAAATTGAGTCCGCTGACTTGTAGTGATTTTCCCCGAGCTTTGTAGATAATTATTGCAAATGCATGGCGCACGGGAAACTGAAGGCGTTTGAATTCAAATGGCTTATCTGTTGGAATCATATGGGATGCATAGCAAAAGTACATTACCTCTTTTAAATTTTCCATTTAAAGTAGTAGTTTCGAGGGTATTTTTCATCATGTTTTTCACTGAAACTTGTTACCGTTGTAAAGTCGTGATGGATTTAGGTTTCGTTAAACATTGATAGGCAGGCCAATTTTCAAGATGTGCGATGGAAAGCCTGGCAAGTGAAGTGATTGGACAATTGACAAATTCGTCTTGATTCAATAGACTATCGATGGACTTATACGTTGTCGTCTCGCCTGGGATTCATTTTAATTGCTTAAGTTGAAGGCATTGACATCTTTTTTTTTTGCGTGCTAACATAGCACGTCCATTGAGCCACTGATGATTTTGTAATATTGTGCGATATTTGGAAAAGTTAATGAATCATTTCGTCGGTTGCAGCTGTAACTTTGCAAAAGATTTTAGCAGAGTAAAATATTGTGTGGATTCATCCATTGCCATGTTCCCATTCCCAATGTCCAACAATTGTTTTGCGAACCGTTCAGCGGTTGCATCATTGTGTAGTTGTACACGCTTATTTGTCTTCAAAGTGAATTTCTGTACATGTCGCCACAAAACAAATACGGTACAATCAAACGATTATTGACTTCAACATCATTGTGTCTTACTTTCAAAATGATTAATTTGCCACCATCTTCAGTTGATCTTCGACGATACAGTGGGTAGCCATTATTGCCATTGATAATCTCCGCAATTAAATCTCTTGGGTATCGTTTTGTGCATTTCACATCAGACAAAAATGGTGAATTTTTGTAGGGTAAGTCACATTGACCATGAAAACTTCGCACAATAGATACGTTCATTGTTGGCAGTAGAGTTCGAGTTTTATAGCGTCACATTTATCAATTATAAATTCCAGCTTTAAAATCGCGATAATACCATAGTTCAATACCTGCGTTTTCTAGTATGTAATCTAATTACTTAAAAACCATCGATTCATGAAAATGTCTTTTACATAACACACAAAAACTCCGAAATTATCACACTCTATTAAAGAAATACTTTTAATTAAAAAACAACAACACGTTTTTTAAGTCATATCCGATTCTAAAATACTTCACAAAATTCAAGCTTATTAATTAAAATAACAAAAATACTCTCTACACTAAAAATGAAAAAAAAAAAAGTGTTTTCTCTGCTTTACTACAAATTTGCTGCCTTTTATCATTTGTTCAAAAAAGGTAGTGTTGATAGCTCCGTTTTAAATTTTATTGGTGAAGCTCATTTAAGAAACAAAACGAGTGTAAGGCCCCCGGCCCAAACGAAATATTGTAAAATCTTTGCATTAATTCAGAAACCTCCTTATTATATAACACAGGAACAGAAATGTCGTTTTTTGTCTTTGATTCAATTCCATCTACACATGAAATAGCTCTGTTTGAAATTTTATTTTTATTGTTCGAATGAGAAAATAATGGAATTTAGGGTACCCAGCCTTAAACGGGATATTGTAAAATCGTTGTACTATATTAGAAAAATTTGCCGGCGGATTCAGTTCCATCCAGCCACGCAGAAGCTCTGTTTGAAATTATAGATATAAGGCTCTTAGAAGGGAAAAAAAGGAAATAAGGGTCACTAGCCCAAATGGAATAATGTAAAATGTTTTTTTCTAATTTAGAAACATTTGAGATAGTGCGCATATCAATTCACCAAGTTTTATCGCAATCTCATGATGGCTATAAAAATGCATACGATAATAATACAAATAATGAAAGGGTTGAAAACGAATTTAGGACCCCCGGCCACAAACGGAATATTGTAGAACTGTTTTATTACTTTAGAAACCTACTTAATATGTCACACACACACAATTTAATGTTACTATTTGTATTTGATTAAAAAGCTATTCATCCATGCATTAGCTCAGTTTGAAATTATTTTTGTAAAAAAAAATATTTTTTATAAAAATATTTATCATCAATAATATCTGATTTCTGTTAATAATTTTAAAAAATGGCTTGTACCATCTATAGTCACCACTCTGTAGGCCTACAATCTATAATGATGACTCTGTGGGGAGTTGTGCTACCAATTAAATCGCTAGATTCGGTTCGCTAGATGTATCGGAGACTAAATTCATTTTAGCAAAATGTACATATTTTTTTAATGATTTGATACAAAATTCATTAAAAATCAATAATGACTGTTATAAATTGTCCTTATGTAATAATTCTCAAAGTCACAATATATTTTGATTTTTTGTGGTTTGTTTTGTTTTTCTAAACAGAAATCGATAAAAAGTTTCGAAGCCCCATCTTCAGTGTTATTTAAATAATCTTTGTATTTTTTGGATAATCTGGTCAAACAAAGAAGCACAAGAATGTCTTAAGTGTTTGAATTTTACTTCTCAAATAATACCACAGTGTTTCCTAAAATATCTTCCTTATTTGACGGCAGCCTTATCAGAATATCTCGAATAAGTGCAGCCCCTTTGTTTTTGCATGTGTGCGTTTAATTTAATAACAATTATTTTTTATATGGATAATGAGACACTAATAATATTACGAAGAAGTTTTGAAGAAAAAGAAAAAGAGTGCCCTAAATTGAAGAAGGCAAAATTTGAAGACCAAAATAACTAGACAAGACATATTCGTCATGGATCGGTAATATGTAGCACAAGGTAGGAGAAGACTTGAAAATATTTATTATCGCTTCTTTACCAAATTATCTAAACATGGTCGACTGGGTTGCTGTGCGGTCGTCAAGACAAAACCACAGCGAGACAAGGCTGTATTTCTTAAAATACCTGTTCCTTAAGAAACTCTGAACAGACTCTCAAACATTCCTAACACAATGTACCATGCAAGTAGTGGTGGACAACGTCCGAACGGGGGAAAGCCACCGTAGACTCATGAATTCCACAAGGCACAGTGCTGGGCACCCTTCTCTTCCTTTGTCACATAAATGACCTCCCCGATACAGTAAATTCTCAAGTGCGACCGTTCGCTGATGACTGCCTTGTCTACAGAGAGATAAACTGCTACGATGACCACAACCACCTCCAAACAGATTTGAAGTGCCTTATGAATTGGGCGGACAAATGGGTCATGAAATTTAATGAAACCAAATGCTACACTATGACAATCTTAAGAAAAAAAAATCATCAACCCATATTTACTCACTAAACGAGACAATTCTCCAAAAAGTATGCAATAGTCCATACCTTGGAATTCTCATCTCAAATAACCTAAAATGTTTACCACATATAAAAAATTGTTGTAAAGAAAACCACTCCATTTTATGTTTCATCCGAAGAAATCTGCGCCACTGCCCAACTTCTTGCAAACGAAATGCTTATCTGGCACTCGTCCGTCCACTACTGGAATATGGTGCGATCATCTGAGACCCACATCTTAAGCAAGACGTGGACAGAGGGAGCGAATGTAATGCGATACGTTTTATCGCTCCAGACTACAAATCCACTACTCCTGGCTGTGTCACTTGCCTCTTAAACAGATTTGACATCATCCCCCCCCCCCCTTAAAGACAGACTCCACAGAAGCCAGGTAGACTGATCAGAGCAAAACGCTCATTGAACACTGACATTCCCATAAACAATTACACCGGAAACAATAGGAATTACGTCAAAGTGCCTCAGTGCAACACCGTGCAGTATCAACCATCTTTCCACCCACGCACAATAATTGCATGGAACCACCTGAACGATGCCACTGGGAACTCGACATCGGTCGAAAGCTTCAAGGCTACCCTGGCATCTGCCAGGAGTTGTTAGAATAGCAACATCATAACCCCAACCGTTGCAAAGATGCTTGCACATGAATGCAGCAACGAAACACTAACACAACCAGAACCAGACGGGTAGTAAAGTACTCTTTACAGCAATGAAAATTTGAGTAGAAGGCCTCTATTAAGCAAACGAAAGTCTGTACAGAAGGGTAGCCATGCAATCTTTGAATC
The DNA here is from genome assembly GCA_964033795.1 of Lymnaea stagnalis. Taxonomy (NCBI): domain Eukaryota; kingdom Metazoa; phylum Mollusca; class Gastropoda; family Lymnaeidae; genus Lymnaea; species Lymnaea stagnalis. Next base: position 962 of record CAXITT010000636.1, on the reverse strand, counting down.
CGAAGAGTCTATGCAGAATGTTGGTAAGCTACTCAATGAAGACAATTAAAAGTCTGTACAGAAAAAGACTAATGCTCCCTTAAATCAAGGTGTTCATTACCTTCACAACGACTGTTGATCTTTCAGTTTTAAAATGAAGTTCAAGATTGTTGAATAGTACATAAAGATAAAAAATATATCGATATTTGATGTACAGCACACAAAATGGACCAAAATAGTATCCATTGTCAAATACACATTTTGACATAGGGTATTTGGAGTAAATTGTGTAAAAAAAAATTAAAATATCTTCCTTATTTGACGGCAGCCTTATCAGAATATCTCGAATAAGTGCAGCCCCTTTGTTTTTGCATGTGTGCGTTTAATTTAATAACAATTATTTTTTATATGGATAATGAGACACTAATAATATTTCGAAGAAGTTTTGAAGAAAAAGAAAAAGAGTGCCCTAAATTGAAGAAGGCGAAATTTGAAGACCAAAATAACTAGACAAGACATATTCGTCATGGATCGGTAATATGTAGCACAAGGTAGGAGAAGACTTGAAAATATTTATTATCGCTTCTTTACCAAATTATCTAAACATGGTCGACTGGGTTGCTGTGCGGTCGTCAAGACAAAACCACAGGGAGACAAGGCTGTATTTCTTAAAATACCTGTTCCTTAAGAAACTCTGAACAGACTCTCAAACATTCCTAACACAATGTACCATGCAAGTAGTGGTGGACAACGTCCGAACGGGGGAAAGCCACCGTAGACTCATGAATTCCACAAGGCACAGTGCTGGGCACCCTTCTCTTCCTTTGTCACATAAATGACCTCCCCGATACAGTAAATTCTCAAGTGCGACCGTTCGCTGATGACTGCCTTGTCTACAGAGAGATAAACTGCTACGATGACCACAACCACCTCCAAACAGATTTGAAGTGCCTTATGAATTGGGCGGACAAATGGGTCATGAA
>CAXITT010000635.1:426624-458003 GCA_964033795.1 Lymnaea stagnalis | reverse complement strand
ATTCATGAAACAACCAGAAGGGTTTGTTGAACAAGGAAAGGAAAACCTTGTATGTAAATTGAAGAAAAGTTTATATGGACTAAAACAGTCTCCTCGATGCTGGAACACAGCACTTGACAGTCACCTAAAGGGTCTTGGGTTTAAGCAGTCCTCATGTGAACCATGTATGTATACAACTACAGAAGGAGAGATGGTTATCGTTGCAGTCTATGTCGACGATATCTTATTAGCTGCTAGGAACTCTAGGATTTTTGCTAGTGTCAAGAAGGCTATTTCATCAAAATTTGACGCAAAAGATCTTGGTGAATTGAAGTCCTTTGTGGGTGTTATGTTTACTCAAAAGGAAGATGGTATCTGGCTAGGACAGCCAGGCTATACAAGCAAAGATTCCAGATACTTAGAGACATGATTGGTGTGAAACCAATGAATTAGCTTTATTTAGTATTTTGAGAAGGAGTGTTGAAAATTTACAAAATACTGAATGTTGCGCATTGTTTTGCACACCACATTTTATTGTGTATTAACGTCATGTTGTTATGCAGTTCCTGTCTTCTGTCCATGTTGGAAGAACTCCATGTTTTCTCTTGAAATTAAAAACGTTGAACTAACCTTGGTGGTTGCTTGTTACATTATCTTCCTTGTGAAGTGGATTAGCAACGTGGATTAGCAACATAATGTTTTCAACAATTTAAACCCTGGATATAGTCTGACCTAGGACAGTTTAAGCCCGGGCTTAATTTGGACATTTGGGGATACTCTGGTCTGCCACACCGGCATGTCTGTACATAGAAAATGATCTACTATACCCTATGGTAAGTACTAACAAGAGATAACCATTTTAAACGAAGGATAAGGGAAAGATTAAACAAATGTCCACTATGTTATTCTTATGTTTCTGACTAAAATATACACAATATATTAAGCACTAATAAATTAATACATTTGGCTGCACAGATCTACGACCAAATGTCATTTTTTTTTTTATTCGGATTTTGATCATTTCACCGGACATGTTGACGTCATAAACCTAGAATTAGAATTGTGGAGTCAACTTGAGACGAATTTAACTTAATTGTGTTGCTGTTGATTCAAGGGGGAACAACGAAATAATTGTCTTGAAAGATTATATTGCAGATTAATTCCCTTGTGTAAACTGCACCCGTTTGATGATAGCAGATTTGGTTGGGGGGGGGGGGAGGTGACGTTCCAAGAGATTATCACAAAATATATATTTGTTTATGTGGACATTTGTCCCTTTGAANGTTGATTCAAGGGGGAACAACGAAATAATTGTCTTGAAAGATTATATTGCAGATTAATTCCCTTGTGTAAACTGCACCCGTTTGATGATAGCAGATTGGGTTGGGGGGGGGGGGAGGTGACGTTCCAAGAGATTATCACAAAATATATATTTGTTTATGTGGACATTTGTCCCTTTGAAATTAAATTATGTAGAAATTCATTACTTACTTAAATATAAAAATGGTTAATTGCTTTTATATCACTTGATGGATTTATACGGTGCATGCAATTATTATAAAGTGTAATTTAAATGCGACACAATAAATTACTAAAACCGCTGAATTTTTTTTAATGTGTGATTAAAAAAAGTGACGTATGGTAAGGCCAGCTGCCGAGCCACGACTAACCACAACAGGACAGGTGAGCTTCGCTTTTCTTACTGACGGTATGAAGAGTTGCAAGGACAACATTTGATGTTGTAACAAGGAACACGGTTTGAAAATACATTTTTATTGATTTATTGAACCTTAATTACCCAAAGTTTTTTCATTTCTGCAGCTGAATTGTTTTCCATTAAAACTGAGGGATTATAACTACCTGATTAAATCAACGGGATTAGAACAACGGGATTACGCCGTCCCAGAAATACCCTGAGGTGGAGACCCATTGACAGTCGTATATTGAAGTTTCGCAACGTTTTTGGTGCCAAGCTGTTGGTGCTAAGATCTTGGTGCCAAGCTGTGATGCTAAGCTTATGGTGCCAAGTTGTTGGTGCCCAGCTGTTGGAGTCAAGCTGTTGGTGCCAAGCTGTTTGTGCCAAGCTGTTGATGCTAAGCTTATGGTGTCACGCTGTTGTTGCCAAGCCGTGTGTGCCACGCTGTTGTTGCCAAGCTGTGTGTGCCAAGCTATTGTTGCCAAGCTGTGTGTGCCAAGCTGTTGGTGCCAAGCTGTTGGTGTCAAGCTGTTGTTGCCAAGCTCTTGGTGCCAAGCTGTTGGTCCCAAGCTGTTAATGCTAAGCTTAAGGTGCCACGCTGTTGTTGCCAAGCTTTTGGTGCCAAGCTGTTGGTGCCAAGCTGTTGGTGTAAAGCTGTATCATATCTGGGTCAGTTTCCTTTGTGACTGGGAAACAATAGATTATTGAGACTGTGAAGCTCTAGATAACAGTTAGGAAAAAACAAAATTATAAATACTCTAAAAGTCATCATTATATTTGTCATCGCTACTGTCAATAAGCTTGTAACACAGACTGTATTGTGTGTCTAGTAAAACATAAATTGTGTAGTAAAATATAATCTAGTATTCATAATATTCAAGGTAGACGCGTGGACGCACCACGCAAGTAGATTGAAACTTTCGCTTAGGGGGTGACTTGAGACGATAATATGCCTTCTGTACTGGTTTAAGCTCACAGCTTAATAGCACCCCTGGATGGCTGACTACAGCAGACAATGGATTTCAATTACATCAGATAGTAAGGCGCACGTGCAACGCCGGCATGTGTAAAAAAAATAATAATAAATTTAGGAGCGGAATAAACACAGCCCCTTCCAAACTAAACTTTTTTAGGAAGTAGTTGGAAACATCACTCTCTATTGATAAAAATGTGAATAGCCGGATTGGAAACGCAGTTGCAGAAGCTATGGCCCTCGTAAGTGGAACAAACTCAAAGAAACGGGATAGCAATCTAAGCGTCCGTCATGCATGTGTGATCAGTATTCTCCTCTGTAGCAGTAAAACAAAACAGCTTCACTAAAAAAATTCTACGGCGCAGATCTTTATTTTGTTCTGCGCCAGAATATTTTAATTCCTCCACGTTTCGGTTTTCCTGGTCCGTCAAGCTTAATGATGTCCTGGGAAGTGTGCATGGTGGCCTTCTACAACCATGAGCAGTCCATTACAATATGGAAGTGAGCTTGGTGGCCTTCTACAACCATGAGCAGTCCATTACAATATGGCAGTGAGCTTGGTGGCCTTCTACAACGATTACCACACACCATTACAAGCCTGGAAGTGAGTTTGGTGGCCTTCTACAACAATTACCACACACCATTACAAGCCTGGAAGTGAGTTTGGTGGCCTTCTACAACGATTACCACACACCATTACAAGCCTGGAAGTGAGCTTGGTGGCCTTCTACAACGATTACCACACACCATTACAAGCCTGGAAGTGAGTTTGGTGGCCTTCTACAACGATTACCACACACCATTACAAGCCTGGAAGTGAGCTTGGTGGCCTTCTACAACGATTACCACACACCATTACAAGCCTGGAAGTGAGTTTGGTGGCCTTCTACAACGATTACCACACACCATTACAAGCCAGGAAGTGAGCTTGGTGGCCTTCTACAACGATTACCATACACCATTACAAGCCTGGAAGTGAGTTTGGTGGCCTTCTACAACGATTACCACACACCATTACAAGCCTGGAAGTGAGCTTGGTGGCCTTCTACAACGATTACAATACACCATTACAAGCCTGGAAGTGAGCTTGGTGGCCTTCTACAACGATTACCACACACCATTACAAGCCTGGAAGTGAGCTTGGTGGCCTTCTACAACGATTAGCACGCCACCACGTACCTGTTGGATTCCTGCAATGGATGTTACTAAGTAATTCATTACAGATTGTCCGTGGACAGAAGATTCTTTGGATCATGCATGTGCATTCTAATCTTGTATGAAATCTACGTCTATACTTGAGCACACCATTCAACATTTACTTTCACAGCAAGTTTTCTTGGGGGGCTTTGTTGCTTGTATATGGTTGTCGTTATCGAAATATAAAATTATAACAGGTCATGTGGAAACTAGACTCGAAAGACAGCGGTTAAGGATCATACGCGCGGCAAGTCCCGAATTATATATCTCTTACCTGTAAATAAACATAGCGTTAATGTTTTGGTCTACAACAGACGGATACCATGATGAACAGTAGCCCATAGTAAAATAATTTAGGGCAATCCATTGAATACGGACGCAAAAAAGTTAAATTTTCATACTCCCCACATTTTATCCACGCATACATTTTTACCCCCTCCCCCCACCACAAACCACCCCGCACACGGTTAAAACCCCCCCCACCACAAACCACCCCGCACACGGTTAAAAATCACGTCTGTTTTTTGTTCTTCGAACGAGAACACCCCTTCCCCCACACCCCCCAAGTGTTAAAATTGTGTCATAGATTTTCGCCGCTGTCTGATTAAAGTCAAACATTGCGCCAAACGCACGGAACAAGAAAAAGGCGCACTGTGAACGTCGAAGTATTCACTAGGCTATCTATACTGTTGAAGAATGTAGCCAGTTAGCTGTGAAATTACAAAGCAGCAGTGAGTCTATAATTACGACATATTGCAGTGTTATATTTATATCCATTTGAATATATAGAAAATATGTCTCTCGTAATTCTTGAGACGATACATATCATTAGGTAAGCCACCACTGGCACGGGTCCAGAAAAACATCACAGTGACAGATCTAGCAAGCCAGCACGGTGACGGGTCCCGCAAAACATTACCGTGACAGGTCCAAAGCAAGCCACCACTGCGACAGGTCAAGCAAACCATTACTGTGACAGGTCTACCAAGTTACCACTGTGACAGCTCTAGCAATTAACCACTGTGACAGGTCCAGCAAACCGGTAGTGGAAGCAAAGTTTTTAATAAAAAGACGGAGGAACAAAAACTGATATATTGCCACTGATTCGGCTTGTCACCAACTATAGCTCCTTGTGACACCTTCCAGGTACAAGCGGACAAACAAAACAACAAAAAAAAACATACAAATGTACGCGTAAATTCTTCCGAGCTCCCACCCCCCCCCTCTTTTTTTTCCTGGATTCACACCCGTACGCTAAATTTTCCTTGTCGACACACATCCCCAGTGCGTACGTAATATTTGGCCCGTTGCAATAAATTATTATTTTAATATCACCCTCTTTTAAAATGTTAGAAAAATCCATCCACATACATGTATCAATTGCAATGTTAGTTTTTTTTCCTCGCAGCTTAAAACATACTATGAAATGACATTAGACCACTTTCAATCTGATGGGTTAAACATTATATTTGTTTTGATATTCTTATTCTGTTCTTAGATTTCTCGAGAACACGTCTGTAGCAATGTCCCACATTGAATCCATTTGTTTAACTGAAACGTGATGCCGTCAACAGCAGTGCCGGATTAAACACAGCAGAGGCCCCCTTCCCGCCCCCACCCCAAGGCGGTCTAAATTATGGATGCCCCACCCCCCTCGAAAATAATCATCAGACCACGGCTTTGAGCAGCTTGAATTTAAATCTTGGAATCGAAGTGTTTAAACACTTACAAATATTGATTGACTTAGGTTTACTTTTAAACTAAGATTGAATAATAAAAGTGATGTATTTAGAGTTGATCCTAAGATGGTGTCTGAGTCTATTTTTTATTTCCAGCGGATTCCATATTTCTACAAGAAGAAAATACACCAGCACTCCGGGTGGATGGGATTCGTCAACCTTAGGGTCCTTGCACAGATCATATCGGAAGGTAGCTCTTAGGAGACAGCAAAATCTGACATCAAACGTAAGGGAGTCAACAGCCAAATCCGGAGGAGTCCTTTAGGCGTTAAAACATTGACTGACGCAATGAACATTTGGCAATTCCTGTGACGCCCTTGGTCACAAGATGTATCATTCAGTTTATGTTGCCTGGGGTTGACCAGATGCGTGGATATGATGAGGAGGGGGGTGGGGTCATGCTGGCTAGGGAACCTTGTACACCCCAACATAAACCCCGTGTTCTATGACTTCGTCCTGCTCAGCACAACACAACTATGGTCTCATAGAGACGGACGGTTACCCCCAACACCCCCCCCCCAATATATCTATATATATTTACTATAGTTGATTGATTTCTTCGTGTGTGTCCCTTTTCTATGTTTGAATAACTTGTACATTTTTTCACAACTATGGTCTCATAGAGACGGACGGTTACCCCCAACACCCCCCCCCCAATATATCTATATATATTTACTATAGTTGATTGATTTCTTCGTGTGTGTCCCTTTTCAAGGTTTGAATAACTTGTACATTTTTCACGTTATAAGTCATTCGTGTTGTCATCAAAACATGACAGTCGCTAGATCTCTGCTGTCATCAAAACAGGACAGTCTCTAGATCTCTGCTGTCATCAAAACTTGACAGTCGCTAGTTTCCTGCTGTCATCAAAACATGACAGTCGCTAGATTCCTGCTGTCATCAAAACATGACAGTAGCTAGATTCCTGTTGTTATCAAAACATGACAGTTGCTAGATCTCTGCTGTCATCACAACATGACAGTCGCTAGATCTCTGCTGTCATCACAACATGACAGTCGCTAGATTACTGCTGTCATCACAACATGACAGTCGCTAGAAACATTGTTAGGGTGCTCCCCCCTCCACCCCAGCCCCTTCTATTTATTTCATTATAACTCGTCCTTGAGCTGAAATGATGAGTGAGGCATGCTGGAAATCTTTAAAAAAAGAGATTGGTTCCAGGGAAAATGCGTTCGAACAACCAACATTGTTCCAACCAAAGAAGATCTCCTCAAAGTTTAAAGTGCGCTTCTAACACAACGTGTCACAGAGTGAAATAGTTTACAAATATTATTGAATTTCTCCAGCTGTTTCGTCGTCGTCGCCCCCCCCCCCAGCCGATTAAACATTTTTTTAAAAATCATCGGATTTAAAGAAAGCCACGTGACCTGGTATTCTGTGGTCCTTTGTGTTGTTTGTTGTGTCAAGTTTGGGGGATGGGAGGTCGCTGTGACGTACATCTGATGTTGACAATCGAGGGACAACAGTAGGCCTTTTACTTAGATACTTAAAAGAGCATAAAACATTTTTTTTTATAAAATCCTCGAGCTCTTCATTATAGAGTTATATTTTGTACCAAACTTTCTGTCATTTGTAGAACGATTTAGTCCCCCTTTGTTTGGCCCAGAGACGGATCAGTTTGATTTTCAAAATGTTGATTAATATAAATACAGTAAATGTAAATGAAAAACAATATATTATATATATATATTGATATATATATAATTATAGCTCGCGAAACATTGGCGACAGCAAGGCGTGAACTTCACATCTACTAAAGTTACTTGACAAAACATGAACTTAAGAAACACCCCTTCCCCCCATGATACGCCACTGCACACTTTATTTCACGCCCATGAACTATGTAAATATTTTGATGTCTCAACTACTTTTTAACAGAATATTTATTACACCATATTTAAATTGAGATGATTTCATTTTTCCGAAAAGAAAAGAAAATATTACTCACCAAATGCAGTTGCGTTACTTTTAAAAATAAAAATAATTTTAGCCTAATTATCGAGAATTATAATTTGAAAGGGGAGCAGTCTCACCACAAGCAAACTATATTTAAGAGATCCCGCTTGTCCTTTCAACAGATAAAAATAACTTAACATTTCAATGCTAGTTTTGGATTTTAAATGAAACGCTGCGCCGTCTCTTCTACAGAGCTGCGTACTGGAGAAGAAAGAATAAACGCTTTTTAAATGGTTACGGAGTTATTCGCGGCACTGGTTTTGTCTAACCATATAATGACGTTGGAAGCGACCCATCGACAAGAAAGAAAACTGAATGCGTTCTTTTTTTTTGTCCCCATTGAACTCAAATGTCCTTTTACTATAGCAGGGGCCATGACACAGAGAGAGAGCGAGAGAGAGAGAGAGAGAGAGAGAGAGAGCGCGAGAGAGAGGTGGGGGGGTGGCAGCCAGACATATTTCTTCTTCTTCTTCTTCTATATCTTAAGGGCCAACGATCAATTTATTGATCATTTTGGCTCCTATATGTATGTGAACCTTGCATAACTTAAGGATTAGAACTTCTCCGCTCTCCTCTTGAAAGGATCTGATTTCCGAATCTTCATGCATTGGTTTTTTAGCCATTCATAGATTACGGGGGACAAAGCTCGTCGGTTATGAGATCTTTTCAAACCTTGCACACCACAAAGTCATGCAAAGACGGAACGTGTTTGACTCTGTCAGGCTCGCTTTCAAGGTCTTCAACTTGTTATGACATTGTACCTCTACAAATGAACGTTACATTCATACGCTTAAACCAGGGCAGACTTCAAAACCATTCAAGTGTGACACCAAGGGTTAAATTAGATTTATGAGCGCCCTCCCCCGCCCCCCCCCACAAACCCCCACCTCAAACCACAGTAAACACTTAAACGTCATTTGAAATTAAGACGAACTAAGTCATCCTGGCCGTAACATTAGGTGAGTGCACCACTTCATGGGCCATTAGGTCCTACAGTTAACATCGTAACGGTACCCATGGCTGTGGATTACTGGACCAGATGGTGGTCTTTGAAGGAACTTGAACATCTGGGTTGACAGACAAGTGTTCGTTGATAATCGAGTAAAAAAATTCTATTTTGCGAGTTAGGTCTGCCATCATTTTGGGTCTAGCATCAGATTAATTCTGCCATCAGATTGGGTCTGCCATCAGATTGGTTCTGCCATCAGATTGGGTCTGCCATCAGATTGGGTCTGACATCAGATTGGGTCTGCCATCAGATTGGGTCTGCCATCAGATTGGGTCTGCCAGTTTGTTCTCCCCTCAGATTAGGTTTGCCAATCAGATTGGGTCTGCCATCAGATTGGGTCTGCCATCAGATTGGGTCTGCCATCAGATTGGGTCTGACATCAGATTGGGTCTGCCATCAGATTGGGTCTGCCATCAGATTGGGTCTGCCAGTTTGTTCTCCCCTCAGATTAGGTTTGCCGCTTTTTCATATGACATCAGAATCAGTTAGCGGGTTTGTCATAACATCGGACCATTTAACAGTTTGTCCTAACATTAGACACTCAGCCAGTTTGTCCTAACATTAGACACCGAGTCGCCAGTTTGTCCTAACATTACACTCAGTTATCCAGTTTTTCCTAACATTAGACACTCAGCCAGTTTTTCCTAACATTAGAAACCGAGTTAGCCAGTTTGTCCTAACATTACACTCAGTTAGCCAGTTTGTCCTAACATTAGACACTCAGCCAGTTTGTCCTAACATTAGACACCGAGTCAGCCAGTTTGTCCTAACATTACACTCAGTTAGCCAGTTTGTCCTAACATTAGACCCTCAGCAAGTTTTTCCTAACATTAGACACCGAGTCAGCCAGTTTGTCCTAACATTACACTCAGTTAGCCAGTTTGTCCTAACATTAGACACTCAGCCAGTTTGTCCTAACATTAGACACCGAGTCAGCCAGTTTGTCCTAACATTACACTCAGTTAGCCAGTTTGTCCTTACATTAGACACTCAGCAAGTTTTTCCTAACATTAGACACCGAGTCAGCCAGTTTGTCCTAACATTACACTCAGCTAGCCAGTTTGTTCTAACATTAGACACTCAGACAGTTTTTCCTAAAATTAGATACTCAGCCAGTTTTTCTAACATCAAAATTGGTGTACCAGTTTTTCCAAAACATAAAACTCAGCCAGTTTGTCCAAAAATGAGAATAATTTGGTAGAAACTAGGTCAACTTGTCACATATTTGGTGTTGATCCAAACCGTTCAAAAACATGTGCACTTTAAATCACTTTCAACTCTTGAACATGTCACAGTTCATGACATCACACCTGCACATGTCACAGTTCTTGACGTCACAACTACACATGTCACAGTTCTTGACTCACAACTACACATGTCACAGTTCTTGACGTCACACCTCCACATGTCAAAGTTCTTGACGTCACACCTACACATGTCACAGTTCTTGACATCAAACCTACACATGTCACAGTCCTTGACATCGCACCTACACATGCCATAGTTCTTGAAATCACACCTACACATGCCATAGTTCTTGACATCACACCTACACATGTCACAGTCCTTGAAATCACACCTACACATGTCACAGTTCTTGACATCACACCTCCACATGTCACAGTTCTTGACATCACTCCTACACATGCCACAGTTCTTGAAATCACAACTACACATGTCATAGTTCTTGACATCACACCTACACATGCCATAGTTCTTGACATCACACCTACACATGCCACAGTTGACATCACACCTACACATGTCACAGTCCTTGAAATCACACCTACACATGTCACAGTTCTTGACTCACACCTCCACATGTCACAGTTCTTGACATCACACCTACACATGTCACAGTCCTTGAAATCACACCTACACATGTCACAGTTCTTGACTCACACCTCCACATGCCACAGTTCTTGACGTCACAACTTCACATGTCACAGTCCTTGACATCGCACCAACAACTGTCACAGTTCTTGACATCACACCTACACATGTCACAGTTCTTGACATCACACCTACACATGTCACAGCTCTTGACATCACACCTACACATGTCACAGTCCTTGACATCACACCTATACATGTCACAGTTCTTGACATCACACCTCCACACGTCACAGTTCTTGACATCACACCTACACATGTCACAGTTCTTTACATCACACCTACACATGTCACAGTTCTTGACATCACACCTACACATGTCACAGTTCTTGACATCACACCTACACATGCCACAGTTCTTGACGTCACACCTCCACGTGTCACAGTTCTTGGCGTCACAAAACACATGTCACAGTCCATGACGTCACACATGCACTTGTTACATTTCTTGACACCATTCAAGCTTAATAACGACAAAAGTGTGTGAGAATTGAAAATAATCATTGCATTCACTCTAGCCAGACAACACAGTTATATTCACTCCAGACAACAGGATTGCGTTAATATTCTATGACTCGTATTTTTGTGATCGCAGCCTGAGTTTTTGTTTAGCCTGAGTGTTTGTTTAAAGGGGAAATCCGTTGTAGGGAAACCTCATCCCATTGCAGTAGAGATATAATTGCTAGTTTTAGGGGAGACCTCATCCCATTGCAGTAGAGATATAATTGCTAGTTTTAGGGGAGACCTCATCCCATTGCAGTAGAGATATAATTGCTAGTTTTAGGGGAGACCTCATCCCATTGCAGTAGAGATATAGTTGCTAGTTTTAGGGGAGACCTCATCCCATTGCAGTAGAGATATAGTTGCTAGTTTTAGGGGAGACCTCATCACATTGCAGTAGAGGTAGACTAACTATTTGTAAGGGAGACCTAAACTAATTACAGCAGACATTTAGTTACTAGTTTTAGGGGAGAACTCATCACATTCAAGTTGAGATATAGTAACCAATTTTAGGGGAGACCTCATGACATTAAAATTTTAGATATAGCTACTAGTTTTAGAGGAGATCAAATCACATTACAGTTAGAGATTTGTGACTCATCAAAACCAAGTTTTTTTTCTTGCTGCTTGTTTAAACTGTGTACACTGTTATTAAAAACTTGGATTGATCAATACAAAAAATATGTGCTTTGTTTGTTTTTAATCGTTGGCATATTTCATGGAGCAGAGTCTGATTAAGTTTGTATGATTAATTTAAATTAAATGGATTATAAAATAGGTGACAGCTTGACTCGAATCACACCTTTTTAAATTTAAATTGACCCCCCCCCAATCGATTTTAACCTTAATATCAAAGCCAATGTTTGCACTTGTGAACCTGCTGAAATACGCCTGTGAACATGCTGAAATACGCATGTGAACCTGCTGTAATACACCTGTGAACCTGCTGTAATACACCTGTGAACCTGCTTTGATACACCTGTGAACCTGCTGTAATATACCTGTGAACCTGCTGTAATACACCTGTGAACCTGCTGTAATACACCTGTGAACTTGCTGTAATACACATGTGAACCTGCTGTAATACACCTGTGAACCTGTTGTAATACACCTGTGAACCTGCTGTAATACACCTGTGAACCGGTCCTAGCATACGTTTGAACCGTTCATGACGCAATATGAATTTTCCGTTACACACCCGTGAACATATCGTGACAACCATTTAGCCAACCCACGCCATACATGTGAACCTTTCATGACACAATATCAATCTGCCCTTAACACCAGTGATCCTGTCGTGACAACCATTTCAACCTCTCGTCACACACCAGTGAACATATCGTGACAACCATTTCAACCTCTCGTCAAACACCAGTGAACCTGTCGTGACAACCATTTCAACCTCTCGTCAAACACCAGTGAACCTATCGTGACACACCGATAAACCCACCATGACACACCAGTGAACCTGTATATTTTGTTCTTACAACAAACCTGTGGGTCAAGGCCGACCAGTTGAAAACAAAAGTAGCTTAAATGTAACTCAAGAGTCTCAAATACGCAAATAATCCACACCACGCTCTAAAGAAAAATAAATTAACCCTAAAAACGAAGTTTTTTTGTATAAATCCTTTATAAAATACAATATCGAGCTAGGGGGTGGGGCTGAAAATTTGACAAAAACGTGCATTCAAGTTACGCACTTTATAAGAACCTCAATTAGTGCACCCCCCTCCCCAGGCTCGAAACCGCACATATTTTTCAAGCCCCAGAAATATATTAATATCCTAATGACCCACCCGCTTTTGAAACGCAGATTTATTTCACCAGCTGTTTTAGAAAGACGAAAGAAAATATTTCGCACCAAACGCACTTGCGATATTTTTTAAAAGAGAATCTCATTTAGCGCAGTTATCGGGAATTTTATTTCATGAAATAAGTGTCATCATATTACCGCTCTCTTCACCTAGAAAAGAAAGAAAAACTGATTTTTCTGGTGGGTGTGCTGAAAATTTTAAAGATTGCGTTGTCATCGGCAACGAGTCTGTGCACCAAGTTTCAGCACGATAGGTTGATGGGAAGAGGATCAATAAGCCGTCCGGAGATTTTTCCAGCCAGCCAGTGAGGTTTATAATACATTAATTTAAAATAGTTAAGCAGCTGTAAACAAATCGTATAGGACTTATTAACTCTTAACATGTCATTAAATGGACGGAGGTTTTAGAAAGAATGTTAAAATGATGGATTATTAAACTTTGTATTTGACGTAATGCCATCATAGCCAAACGGTCATTCCCGAGAATCGTAAAAAAGAAGAAAGAATAAAGAAAAAAATAAAGAAAAAATAATAACAAATTGAAATAACTGGGTAATATTCTTTCTCATCAGTAACATTTTATGAAATATTTTATGAATTATTTTAAAAATTATTTTATGAAATTTTTAATGAATTTAAAGAAAAAATAAAAATGTTACGAATAGTTCTGCTTCAACTTCATCCTAATATCAGTTTTTTATAAAACGGCTTAATCTGTTTTGCAATTCTTTTCTGTAACCAGATCTGATTGGGTTGTTCCTATAATAAGATCGGATTTGATGTTCGTGATAAAGCTCACAATTAAATGCGGAATGTTCCCCAGTGCTCAGATCTGTAGTCCACATCAAAAGATTGACGAATAGTTTTGGTCAAAAAGTTAAGTGTGCCGGACCCTTCACAGAAATTCCCCAGTTTTATATTAATTAAACGAAGCGTTTAAAATGAGGGCTTATCTGATTTGAGAAGAGAGGCGTATTCAAGGGATGGGATCTTTTTTTTTTACTGTTTTCCGTTACGTCATCGAACAGTAGACGCGATCCTACCCCGCTTTTTATGATGATCCTCTTAAAGAAAATCTCTGGCAATGGCACGTGGGCGTGTGTGGGGGGGGGGAGGATCGCCAGGTGAAATCAATGGATTGGCTGAAAGGGGAGAGGTTTAGCATTTGAGAAACTATTTATATCCCAATGATTTTGTGATTTTTATAAAGAGGCAGCAGATGGTTGATGATCCTCTTAAAGAAAATCTCTGGCAATGGCACGTGGGCGTGTGTGGGGGGGGGGGGATCGCCAGGTGAAATCAATGGATTGGCTGAAGGGGGAGAGGTTTAGCATTTGAGAAACTATTTATATCCCAATGATTTTGTGATTTTTATAAAGAGGCAGCAGATGGTGAGCTACGCGTGAAATGGTGAGTTGTTAGGGAGGATTTGTTGATGTAGTGGTTAGAGACGGACAACGTGGCGGAACGACGGTACACAACATCAATGATTGAGAAAGAATGGCGTTACAACATTAATATATTAGTGCAACATTAATGATTGAGAATGAATGGCGTTACAACATTAATGATTGGGAATGAATGGCGTGACATCATTTATATATTTGTGCAACATTAATGATTGAAAATGAATGCCATTACAACATTAATGTATCAGTGCAACATTAATGATTGGAAATGAATGGCGTTACAACAGTAATGCATTAGTGCAACATTAATGATTGGGAATGAATGGCCTTACAACATTAATGATTGGGAATGAATGGCGTTACAACATTAATGATTGGGAATGAATGGCGTTACAACATAAATGTAGTAGTGCAACATTAATAATTGGAAATGAATGGCGTTACATAAAAATGCATTAGTGCAACATTAATGATTGGGAAAGAATCGCGTTACAACATTAATGATTGAGAATGAATGGCGTTACAACATTAATGTATTAATGCAACATTAATAATTGGAAATGAATGGCGTTACAACAGTAATGCATTAGTGCAACATTAATTATTGGGAATGAATGGCGTTACAACATTAATGCATTAGTGCAACATTAATGATTGGAAATGTATGTCATTACAACATTAATGTATTAATGCAACGTTAATGAACGGGAAATAAATGGTGGTCAGTAACTGTGAACATCTCTTCAAACTTTTTTAAGTTTTGACAATACACTTTCCCGACATTTTTGCCCTTTAATTAGACGAGAACGTATTAGAATGCCCTTTAACAGACATAATATTAGATGTTCAACTAGGACGCTTCCCATTCACACATATGGTTTTTCAACAGCCTCGACCCGAAAGGAATAAAACAAATATAATCTGATCAATTGATCTGCTGAAAGAAGTGAAGAATCCTTGAACTGTTGGAGACATAGTTTATCCTGGTTACCAATTTTATTATTGAATGGTCAAGAATATTCTAACATTTTTTTAAGTGTAAAATTGTTGTATAACTAATCTTCATAGTGAATGCTCGAATTTAATTTATTCCCGTAACTGACGTTGCTGGCATGACACACACACACACACACACACACACAGAGAGAGAGAGAGAGAGAGAGAGAGAGAGAGAGAGAGAGAGGGGGAGAGAGAGAGAGAGAGAGAGAGAGAGAAATCTTTGTTGTTGCTTGTAACGATGTAATATTACACCATTTAAAAAAAAACAATTTAAATTGTCATGAACTGGTTGATGAGATGCTGACATAAGAATTTCACGCCATTGGTTTTCAAGCGCTGCCTTATAAAAAAATCCACATCTTATCAGAACTGTTATGATCGATGTTTCATTGGTAAAATTACAATAGCTATATTCCACTTTGAATATTACATATTTTGCCATATTGTTCATGATACACACTACAGCCAACAGCTTTGGATACTCGTGTAGCATTGGAATTGCTGTTTTGCCTCTGGTACTATCATTCCCGTCACCTAACAGCTGGGATACTCGAGTATCCATTGACTCAATTTTTCGCCCACTGCTGTAACTCTTGAAGTCTCACCAATTAACAGGAGTGATTCTGATGTATCCCAGGATTCACTGCTTGGCTATACTGCTGTAACTATTGAAGTCTCACCAACTAACAGCTGTCATACTGATGTATCCCAGGATTCACTGCTTGGCTATACTGCTGTAACTATTGAAGTCTCACCAATTAACAGCTTGACTCAATTTTTCGCCCACTGCTGTAACTCTTGAAGTCTCACCAATTAACAGGAGTGATTCTGATGTATCCCAGGATTCACTGCTTGGCTATACTGCTGTAACTATTGAAGTCTCACCAACTAACAGCTGTCATACTGATGTATCCCAGGATTCACTGCTTGGCTATACTGCTGTAACTATTGAAGTCTCACCAACTAACAGCTTGAATACACGTGTATCATTATTGATTCGCTGTATGGCTACCTATTGAAGCCACGACACACCACGGATGATATCAAAGACAGATGACTGGTGTGTTTGAATGAACCCAATCCCAGTCAGTGTGATATGTGCGCCTATTCATTCACTCCTCATTACCCCAAGCTTATGTCAACTGTTTTATCTTCTTCGTTATATTTATGGTTAGTTTATCGTCCATTGGAATATCAAGTGTTCGGCTGGTCTCTACTTCCATTGATTTTTCCTCATTCCGATAGATTCAGGTGGTAAAATATTTAATGACATTACATCACAAATTAACTTGAAATGAATGTTTTAGTTCATAAACTGACAAAGATTTAACTTGATTGTTAGTTTGATTGGATGTATCTCATTGGTTAAATCTCGATGGTAGAAAATAATATCCATTGGAAGGCAAACCTTTGACCTGGTTTGACCCCTGGTTATGCAATGTAAGAACATCCAAAATAACCCTCAAAACCATCGGTTGTATCCTTGAAATAAGATCTAGCGGAAATATTATAACATTATGTGGAAATGATATAATATTCGGTGGAAATTTGAACCAAAAATTATTAACAATTAAAATGAAATTCCATTTTAATTTTTAAATCAAACTTTCGGTGCAAAGTTTCTTTTTTTAACATATGTATTTGTTTAAGCTATCGTTTTTGATTGATTGATTGAATACTTGTATAGCGCTTATATCCATGTTACTTTAGCAACCTCACAGCGCACTGGTGTTCTTAAATCTAGTTTTTAAAAAAAAATCTTTAAAAATGTTTCTTAAATGATTATTTATCATGTTCCATTTCCCTCAAAGATTGGGGCAAACTGTTCCATAATTTTGGCGCTATCGCTTCAAAAGAGAGCACTCCGTATGACTTTTTTATGTGTCCATCCACACTGGGAACTCTCAGTAAGGACTGTCTTGAAGACCCCAGGGTCATTAAGGATACGTGTCTAGAAATCAGTTCTTTAAGATATTCCGGTACAGAGCCTTCTATACAGCTGAACGCCAGGGACAAAAGTTTGTGGTCAATGCGCTCACTCACAGGAAGCTAATGGAGATCTCTAAGAACGTGGGTGATGTGGTCAGATTTCTTTATCCGCGATACAATTCGTGCTGCAGTATTTTGTACCTTCTGGAGTCTCTGAATGTAGTTCTGAGGTAAACTCCACAAACAACGGTCACAGTAATCTAATCTTGACTGGATCAGAGTTACTGCTACGGCATAGGCTGTTGTCTTTTTAAGTTGCGGACGCAGCTTACCCAGAGCGCGCTGATGACTGAAGCATGCCCTGACCACAGAACTGATATCGGGAATCATTCTAAGTTAACTGCCAATATAAAAGCCAAGGTCTCTGACAGTGGAGGAAAACGGGATCTCAGAGGCACCAACTTTTATTGATGCGATGGCAACCTTCAGAAGATTGGCGGCCTCAGTCTTATCATCATTTAATTTAAATCTATTTGATGACATCGATTCTGTCACATTAAGACAGCAGTCCCCGACAGCCTGAACAGCCTTTTATTTATTAAAGTTATTTTATTTTATTTTTTTTGCAATCACCAATACCAATATGTTAACATGATGACCTTTGGCTAAGTTGTGTAGTAAATAGTTAGAAATAAATTGTATACAATGGTTTGAGTAATCGAGCGTGACAGCACATTGCTATGGAGTTATCGAACGTGACAGTACATTGCTATGGAGTTATCGAACGTGACAGTACATTGCTATGGAGTCATTGAACGTGAAAGCACATGAACTATGGAGTTATCCAACGTGACTGCACATGTACTATAGAGTCATTGAACGTGAAAGCACATGAACTATGAAGTTATCTAACGTGACTGCACATGTACTATAGAGTCATTGAACGTGAAAGCACATGAACTATGGAGTTATCCAACGTGACTGCACATGTACTATAGAGTCATTGAACGTGAAAGCACATTATTGTGAAGTCATCGAAAGTGACTGCACATGTACTACGGAGTCATCAAACGTAACAACACGTGTTCTATGGAGTCATTTAACTTGACAGCACAAGTTCTATGGCGTCATTGATTGTGACAGCACATGTTCAATGGAGTCATTGAACGTAAACAGCACATTTAGTATTGAGTCATTGAACATAAACAGCACATGTACTATGGAGTCATTGAACGTGACAACACATGTACTTTGGAGTCATTGATCATGACAGTACATGTACTATGGAGTCTTTGAACGTGACAACACATGTGCTTTGGAGTCATTGAACGTGACAGCGCATATACTATGGAGTCTTTGAACGTTACAACAGATGCACTATTGATTCATTGATCGTGACAGCAGATGTACTATGGAGTCATTGATCGTGAAGGCACATGCACTCTATGAGTTATTGATCGTGACAGCACATGTAATATGGAGCCCTTGAGAATGTTGTATTGTAATTTATTTATTCTAAGACAGTATGTGTCAAAATCAATTTTTTTCATAATCTTTTAATACTCCTCAAACTGGTTGACACGAATAACTCCAGCTAATGTTCTTGTAAACGAGTGGATGGAGTTTGAATACATTTGACAAGGAATGTTTAACGCAAGATGAACTACGAGCCAATGGCAATAGACTAAAACTACGAGCCAATGGCAATAGACTAAAACTATGAGCCAATGGCAATAGACTAAACTACGAGCCAATGGCAATAGACTAAAACTATGAGCCAATGGCAATAGACTAAAACTATGAGCCAATGGCAATAGACTAAAACTATGAGCCAATGGCAATAGACTAAAACTACGAGTCAATGGCAATAGACTAAAACTACGAGCCAATGGCAATAGACTAAAACTACGAGCCAATGGCAATAGACTAAAACTACGAGCCAACGGCAATAGACTAAAACTATGAGCCAGTGGCAATAGAGTAAAAGAAAGACTTGAAATTGTAAATTAAATTTGAAGCCGTTGTACTTCAGACAATAAAAACATCTTTAAACAAACACAATAAAATAGACATTATAAATCAAAATGAAACAGACATTATACATCACAATAAAATAGACATTATGCATCACAATAAAACAGACGTTATTTTTTGTGTGACATCAGTCCGTCACAGTTTGACGATGGTGTGATGGTGTGGATTTCGCCGGACGAAATCCACAAGTCCTCGGATTATTCTTCTAGGATTATAAAGATGACTCCCAACAGCAAATCGCATCTATCCACGCCACTGGATAAACCCAAGGGAACATCGTGTGGATGAGACAGCTTGGCACCAGTGGCGTCGCAAGAGTTTTCGATTTGTTTCATTGTACCAATGTTGTCAGCCTACGGGATGAGTAGCCATCCAAATGGGTGCTGGTGATGGGTGTTTTGCTGGTCTGAGATTTGGTGGGGATTGAGATCCAGACCATCAACTTGAGATTTGCTCAGTTTAGACCACTCGGCCACTCGGCCACCCAGCATCCATAATAGACATAATAAATAACAATAAAATAGTTTTATACATCACAATAAAATAGACAGTATACATCACAATAAAATAGACATTATACATTACCATAAAAATTGATCTCAACATGGTTCCGTCCGGATGGCTAATAGTTCTGTCCTTTGTTGTAGTGCATGCATAAATATATTGCAGGCAAGGGTCACTCGCCACATCCTTGATATTGTGGATGACCATAGCAGCAAGTGGGTCAACACTTGTTTTGCACTGCTGCATGACACAGCCCTACAGACGGAGCACTTGACCAAAGTGCCTACATGACACAGCCCTGCAAACGGAGCACGTGACCAAAGTGCCTACATGACACAGCCCTGCAAACGGAGCACGTGACCAAAGTGCCTACATGACACAGCCCTGCAAACGGAGCACGTGACCAAAGTGCCTACATGACACACAGCCCTGCAAACGGAGCACGTGACCAAAGTGCCTACATGACAGCCCTGCAAACGGAGCACGTGACCAAAGTGCCTACACCACACAGCCCTACAGATGGAGCACGTGACCAAAGTGCCTACATGACACAGCCCTACAGACGGAGCACGTGACCAAAGTGCCTACCAATCAAGCGGGATTAACCTCACTACCCTCCCTTTGTTTCCCCCTCTCTTGGGCATGAGTTAGCATGAGATGATATCGGCTGCCAGGTTTCCTTCTGAATCTCTTTTCACGCCATATGCTTGAATGACGATATAAAAGACTTGATTCAGTGAGGAAGGAGAAGCTTGATATAAGCAAATAAAGCTGCACCAGCTGTTTGATGAACACATGATACATTTATCCGTGAAAGTATACATTATTGTTTTTATATCTTAATGCATTTTTCTACCCCCCCCCCCTTCGCCCTTTTGCTCTTTCATTATGGATTCTGAAAAATAACAGGACGTGTACACAGTGACTCCACATCTCTGTCTATGTGCATCATTTGACTTTCTCAGCCGGTTCACAGTCAGTGCACAGACGGTGCACAGACCGTGCACAGCGGTTAATGCTCTCGGAACTAAGCTTGACTTAAAAACCATACAACAGAAGCGTACACAGTAAACACTGCTCTTAAAATGAATAGGTTCCCGAAAAATATAAGAAAAACTAGAAAAGTATTAACTAATTATAAGAGTGTTGATCTGCCTGCCATACAGCTTTCAATTAGATTTATTAGACACAAAAAATGTGTTTATATACAACAATAAAGTATCAGATTTAATAATCATTCAACCTGTTTTGATGTAGGCCAAAAGAAGAAATATTTTTTTTTTAAATCTCGAATATCAAATTAAATGACATTAAGTTCGCTTTTGTCAGTGTGTTTTCTTTTCTTTCTTTCTGTATTTTTGACTTAATCTTACCGTCATCCTATTGAGCTGAAACTTGGCCCATAGATTTCTTGCCAAAGAAAACACATGCTGACAAATTTTCAGCTCAAACCCCCCAACCCTCAACCTCAAAAAGTCAGTTTAAACTCCACCAGATGCTATGATTTCACGAAATCAAGGGTGTGAACAAAATGTGAATTTTCGAAGTGGGGGAGGGGGAGAGGAGCACCAATTTGGATTCTTATAAAGTGAGTTGCTTGAATGCGTGTTTTGTCAAATTTTCACCCCCCCCCCCCCCCCATATTTATACTAACTGCACTTTGTTCGAGGGTTTCTTTCTTGCAACAGTTTCTAAAGGCTAAATGACACACTTCCCTTCATACTATCGAGCATATACACTCGTTGCCGAGTACAACACATTCTATTACATTTTCAGCCTCACTCCATCCCGAAAAAAAATCAGTTTTTCCTCTTTTTCAAGATGAAGATGAACTAAGCATAATGCAATGATTTCTTAAGAACTTTAGTCGCACAAAAATGCACACAAAGTATTTATACCAAACCCTTTATTTTTCGGGGGATTTGTTTAGTTTTCTATTAAGTAGTCTTCATTTGGGCAATTATAGGTCATCCAATAATAAATCCATATATTATTAAATAACATTAGATGTAACAAACTGAAATATAGGAAACAGCCGGTCATGTACGTTAAATTAAAAAAAAAATAATAATGTGATTTCCTCATCTGGATTAAGATGAATGAGATTGTCTGAAATACATAAGGTAGAAATCACGGTGAGATGGCGTCACACAAAATGAGAACCACGGGAGATTAGAGGTCGTTCAAAGGGCTTCACAAAGAAGCTAATGCCCGCACAAGCAATCAGGTAAGTCTTTGATGAATTCACGCATGGTATAACTCTACCATGTTAAGTTTGCTCAACGTTGAGTAATCGTCTGCAAAAATTGAAACAGTGTTAATGCTGCCCACCCATTGGCTTTTTGGACCAGGAGCACAAAATTATTTGTAATCATTTTGAATTACAAAAGAAAAAAAAAACGAATTGTAATCTAAAGTTGGGTGCGGATAAACTGGGATAAGCTGACATTTTATCATTTAACTTTATTAATAGGATTGAGCGTCCAGTGCTTAAGTGACGTGTGTGTCACGACGACATGGAGGTAAGAGTGGCACCTGGCGTCCAGTGCTTAAGTGACGTGTGTGTCAAGACGACATGGCGGTAAGAGTGGCACCTGGCGTCCAGTGCTTAAGTGACGTGTGTGTCACGACGACATGGAGGTACGAGTGGCACCTGGCGTCCAGTGCTTAGGTAACGTGTGTGTCACGACGACATGGAGGTACGAGTGGCACCTGGCGTCCAGTAACCAGAATCCTGACCGACATCTTAGTTACAGTTTGACAATTGAACGTTGTAGCTATACTTGTCATGTGCCAGGGGACGCTGAAGTTCTTTGACGGTATAACATCAAACAGTTATTATTATTATTAACGATTCTGCTGTCTGGCACGGTAAATGTCTGGCAATGCACTGTTGGAACACACTGTTCTGAGGATAAATGTCTGGCAAGGCACTGTTGGAAGACACTTTATCCTCTGAACAATGTGTTCCAACAGTGCCTTGCCAGACGTTTATCCTCTGAACAGCGTGTTCCAACAGTGCCTTGCCAGCTGTGCGATACAAGCCAAGTGTTTCCTCATGAGTTTAGTTCAATGTCTTTGGATTTGAGGGACACTTTTCCATAATTCATCAAGCGTTTTTTCCCCTCCACACCAACTGAGCGTTTCCCTCTGGCAAGTTTACGATACGTTACTTGTTTAACGATTCTGCTGTCTGGCACGGTCATAAATGTCCAGCCACTTTGGCTCTTTTGTTGTTGTTGGTTTGTTTTTTTTTTCTTTCTAAGAACTGGTTGATGTTGATAAAGTCATAGCCTGATGTACGACTTATGAATCAGGGACTTCGTCCAGTCACCGGAGTTTGCGTAAACAGCTTAGGTGGCGATTGTTTAGTAGAGAGGGTGCTGCATGAATTTATGTGAAATTTTCCACGGCTTGAAGATTATGCCCACTCTCCATGGACATATTCTCTGGGAGTCGCTCCTCATGTCTGCTGCGGTGGTCTGTTCCAAATCTAGTATCGAAGTCTAAGGGGGGTGGGGGGTGGGGGGGTGAGGAATAATGATATTCTCTGATTTTGGAACATTTGATGAGGCATTGCCTAGTTCTTCATAAAAAACATTTGTTGTCTTGGGATTTGTCATCGTTGGAGCAAAACCGCTGATGGTGCGTCTCGTTTACCTTTGAATAACAAAAATACTGAAGTCTCATCAAACGGTCGAATTGCTTTTTGATAGTTTTGATAATAGAGTGCGGGCAACGCTAGTTTTGATGAAGAAGCCAACGATATAGATATAGTGTATCTTATTTTCGTTCATCCTAGCATCAGCCACACCATAAAAAGTGTATCCGCCTCCAGGTTCAGTCAGTTAACCTTTTGTTTTGGTAGTCGTGTTTCGCTTATCGCTTCTATTTTGATATTGTATCTAGCTATTTCGAAATTGTATTTAGCTATTTCGATGCTGTATCTAGCGATCTCTTCGGCAAAAAGTTTAGTTAGCCGTTCAAATATCCATTGCACGTCTCCCCAAGCAGGTACCACAAAAAAACCTCCATTGCTGGATTTAAAATGAACCACGTGATGCGAAACTCTGAATGGGGCCACTGAATCAGGCCCGTGAATGGGGCTACTGCACCGTGTAACTATGGCGTTGGGGGTGGGGTGGGGGGCGCTCACCTCTTAAACAGAAATTTAATAAATAAAATTCAACAAAATGTATCTAATAATTCGAGTGTAGGTTAATGTTAATAAAAACACTACTTTTTAGCATCGTCACCTGCTCTTGTTGAGATGCTTCAAAATATCGCAAGAGTGTTTAGTGCTTAACATTGTCTTATTTGTACAGAAATATTTGGTGTATAAATCTACGGTGTAAGAGCGGGTGGGACATTAGAGTATTAGAATAAGGGACTTGGCAAAAAAGTGCATGTGCGAGCCTGTGGGGGAGGGGGGAGGGGGGGCGCTAATGTGAATTATTAAAAAGTTCGTAGCCTAAATGCATATTTTGTCATATATTCAGCCACAACCCCTTTGCTCAATATGGAATTTTAGAAAGGATTTGAACGAGCAACTTTGTTTTTAGGGTTACTTTAATTAAAATGTTATGTTTGTGACATCAACTAAGGATTAATAGGGTTAACCAGAGAAAACCAATTAAAATATTTGTTTATGAAATCAAATGAGGATTAATAGGGTTAACCAGAGAAAACCAATTAAAATGTTATGTTTATGACATCAAATAAGGATTAATAGGGTTAACCAGAGAAAACCAATTAAAATGTTATGTTTATGACATCAACTAAGGATTAATAGGGTTAACCATAGAAAACCAATTAAAATGTTATGTTTATGACATCAAATAAGGATTAATAGGGTTAACCATAGAAAACCAATTAAAATGTTATGTTTATGACATCAACTAAAGATTAATAGGGTTAACCATAGAAAACCAATTAAAATGTTATGTTTATGACATCAACTAAGGATTAATAGGGTTAACCATAGAAAACCAATTAAAATGTTATGTTTATGACATCAAATAAGGATTAATAGGGTTAACCATAGAAAACCAATTAAAATGTTATGTTTATGACATCAACTAAAGATTAATAGGGTTAACCATAGAAAACCAATTAAAATGTTATGTTTATGACATCAACTAAGGATTAATAGGGTTAACCATAGAAAACCAATTAGGTGAAACCCAACAATTTTTATTTTTTTAATTTTTTTTTAAAATCTAAATTAGAAATACGTTTGAGACATATTTTTAGGATTTGATACAAACGTAGTCAAGAATTGGCGTACATGTGTACGCATAGTCATGACAATGTACACATCGGAAATCATTAGTATGTGGTCACCATGTATTAATAAATGAATTCTGTACGTACGTATGTATGTATGTATGTATTTATGTATGCATGTCTGTGTGTGTATGTATGTATTTAAGTATGTATGTATGTACGTATATATGTATGTATGTATGTATGTATGTATGTATGTATGTATGTATGTATGTATGTATGTATGTATGTATGTATGTATGTATGTATGTATGTATGTATGTATGTATGTATGTATGTATGTATGTATGTATGTATGTATGTATGTATGTATGAATGTATGTATGTATGTATGTATGTATGTATGTATGTATGTATGTATGTATATATGTATGTATGTATGTACACTGAAGCCTAAATCGGTCCACTGAAGCCTACATCGGTCCTTTGAAGTCTGCATAAGGTCGTACACTGATGCCTGCATCGGTCGTACACTGAAGCCTGCATCGGTTGTACGCTGAAGCCTACATCGGTTGTACACTGAAGCCTAAATCGGTCCACTGAAGCCTACATCGGTCCTTTGAAGCCTGCATCGGTCATACACTGATGGCTGCATCGGTCGTACACTGAAGCCTACATCGGTCGAACACAGAAGCCTACATCGGTCGTACACTGAAGCCTACATCGGTCGTACACTGAAGCCTACATCGGTCGTACACTGAAGCCTACATCGGTCGTACACTGAAGCCTACATTGGTCGTACACTGAAGCCTACATCGGTCGTACACTGAAGCCTACATCGGTCGTACACTGAAGCCTGCATCAGTCGTACAGTGAAGCCTACATCGGTTGTACAATGAAGCTTAAATCGGTTGTACACTAAAGCCTGCATCGATCGTTCACTGAACAAATTGCTTTCAATTTTTATTTAAAATGAAAGTAATTCAAAACGGCAAGCAAAAATTTGCAAAGAGCCATATTTAAAGAATTCCTTTAAAACTAACTTAATTTTTTTTTTTTTTTTGCCGTCATGTGTAATACATTTTTCATCTTTTTGGACCGGCGCCACCTTGGTCCTAGCCTTCACACCATTCCCCACCCCTCAAACACACTCACGTTCCACATGTCCCCTGGTGGGGATAATGTCTAAGGGTTACTTAAACTATTAGCCCTGGTGGGGATAATGTCTAAGGGTTACTTAAAATATTCGCCTTTTCAACCATTTTTAACACGCAATTTCAAGCGTATTACGCTATCGATACATTTGAACTTTTTTTATTATATAATCTTTTATCAATTTATCTTTGTGACACAGAAAGTTCAGTTGTAAAATAATACATCAATACATTTCTTGCCACTGAATGCTTTTGTACGTCACAGTAATATTTCGATCATTTGCGAAACATTATTACACGTCAACTGTGCGCGCCTGAAGATGTAATTCAATCTGCAAACCAAAGGTAGGAAAGTGGGTAGGGGTTGAATTGGGTTAAGTTAATGGTAATCCTAGACGTAACATCTGCCAGCCACTAAAACAGCGGATTGGAAGATTGCTGGAGATTTGCTCGACGATTATCTTAAGTTGCATCAGACCTCGAAGCGGCAATATTATTTTCATGTCGCTTTTAACGCCGAAACTATGAGTCAAATTTCAAATTCGAACAGTCGGTCAACCATTTCAAACGCAAACAGTCGGTAAATCCTTTCAAACTCGAACAATTGGTCAATCATTTAAAACGCGAACAGTCGGTCAATCCTTTCAAACTCGAGCAGTCGGTCAACCATTTCAAACTCGAACAGTCGGTCAATCCTTTCAAACTCGAGCAGTCGTTCACACATTTCAAACTCGAACATTCAGTCAATCATTTCAAACTCAAACAGTCGGTCAACCATTTCAAACTTGAACAGTAAGGCAGTCAGTTCAAACTCGAGCAGTCGGTCAATCATTTCAAACTCAAACAGTCGGTCAACTATTTTAATCTTAAATCGTCGTTTAATCGATTCAAACCCAAATATTCAATTGCGAAATCAAAACAGTCGGTAAATCCTTTCAAACTCGAACAATTGGTCAATCATTTAAAACGCGAACAGTCGGTCAATCCTTTCAAACTCGAGCAGTCGGTCAACCATTTCAAACTCGAACAGTCGGTCAATCCTTTCAAACTCGAGCAGTCGTTCACACATTTCAAACTCGAACATTCAGTCAATCATTTCAAACTCAAACAGTCGGTCAACCATTTCAAACTTGAACAGTAAGGCAGTCAGTTCAAACTCGAGCAGTCGGTCAATCATTTCAAACTCAAACAGTCGGTCAACTATTTTAATCTTAAATCGTCGTTTAATCGATTCAAACCCAAATATTCAATTGCGAAATCAAAACAGTCGGTAAATCCTTTCAAACTCGAACAATTGGTCAATCATTTAAAACGCGAACAGTCGGTCAATCCTTTCAAACTCGAGCAGTCGGTCAACCATTTCAAACTCGAACAGTCGGTCAATCCTTTCAAACTCGAGCAGTCGTTCACACATTTCAAACTCGAACATTCAGTCAATCATTTCAAACTCAAACAGTCGGTCAACCATTTCAAACTTGAACAGTAAGGCAGTCAGTTCAAACTCGAGCAGTCGGTCAATCATTTCAAACTCAAACAGTCGGTCAACTATTTTAATCTTAAATCGTCGTTTAATCGATTCAAACCCAAATATTCAATTGCGAAATCAAAACAGTTGGTCAACAATTTCAAACCCAAACATTTGGTCAATAATTTCAAACTCGAACAGTCGGTCAATCCTTTCAAACTCGAGCAGTCGGTCAACCATTTCAAACTCGAACAGTCGGTCAATCCTTTCAAACTCGAGCAGTCGTTCACACATTTCAAACTCGAACATTCAGTCAATCATTTCAAACTCAAACAGTCGGTCAACCATTTCAAACTTGAACAGTAAGGCAGTCAGTTCAAACTCGAGCAGTCGGTCAATCATTTCAAACTCAAACAGTCGGTCAACCATTTCAAACTTGAACAGTAAGGCAGTCAGTTCAAACTCGAGCAGTCGGTCAATCATTTCAAACTCAAACAGTCGGTCAACTATTTTAATCTTAAATCGTCGTTTAATCGATTCAAACCCAAATATTCAATTGCGAAATCAAAACAGTTGGTCAACAATTTCAAACCCAAACATTTGGTCAATCATTTCAAACTCGAACAGTCGGTCAATCCTTTCAAACTCGAGCAGTCGTTCACACATTTCAAACTCGAACATTCGGTCAATCATTTCAAACTCAAACAGTCGGTCAACCATTTCAAACTTGAACAGTAAGGCAGTCAGTTCAAACTCGAGCTGTCGGTCAATCATTTCAAACTCAAACAGTCGGTCAACCATTTTAATCTTAAATCGTCGTTTAATCGATTCAAACCCAAATATTCAATTGCGAAATCCAAACAGTTGGTCAACAATTTCAAACCCAAACATTTGGTCAATCATTTTAAACCCAAACAGAAGGTCGATCATTTCAAACCCAAACAGAAGGTCAACAATTTCAAAACCCAAACAGAAGGTCAATCATTTCAAAACCCAAACAGAAGGTCAATCACTTCAAACCCAAACATCCACACAGCAGAAGCGGAATGGTGTACAATGGAATTTGTGGGACCAGCTTGACGACCTCGATTTTGCTGATGATCTTGCCCTTCTCTCCCATACCCAACTACAGATGCAGGAGAAAACGAGAACAATTGCAGCCACGTATTGTTCTAAATATACACAAAGGGAAGATCAATGTTCTCAAGGTTAATGCCACCAATACAGCACCCATCAGACTCGAAGAGGAAGCGCTCGAGGAGAAGGAGAGCTTTGTCTATCTTGGCAGCATCGTTGACAAGCAAGGTGGGACGGATACTGATATCAAAATAAAGGTTGAAAAGGCACGGGCAGTATTACAATAACTAAAGAATGTCTGGGTCTCCAAACACTTGAGTAACAACCTAAAGATCAGAACCTTCAACACCATGGTGAAACCTGTTCTACTATATGATGCAGAGACATGGAGAACCACTGCTGTGAATATGAAGAGAATCCAGTCCTTCATCAAGGCAGATATCAAGAAACACACTTAGGGGAAGCTGGAGAGATTGGATCAGGATCGTGATGCCTGGAGGACTCTTGCGGGCGGCCAATGTCCTAGGAAGGACCATAGACGTCGATGAAGATCGGTTGCTGTTCCTCGAGGACGAAGAGGCGAAGAGAGAGGTGTCGATATACGTGATTTACCGTTTATTAAGAAGCCGTTATGTAAATGGGGGAAATTCTGGGAAAACTCCGTTCTGAAATGCTGGGGGTTGAGAACAACCGTGTTCCGTATATCTAACTGGTAGAAAACATAATGCCTGTTCAAGACAACTGCAAGAACGCTTCTTGGATTCTTGCGAATTTTTAACACCTGATATACTCAGAGTCGTCGATTCAAATTTGTTGGCCCCACTGCCACTTTCCGGACTCGTGCTCCATGCTTTCAAAAAGGATCGCTAAATGTTTCCACATGCGCACATCATCTCCAGCGTTTGCTTGTGGGAATTTAGCATCCAATTTTTTCGAAGCATCTTCGCAACTTGAGCTTGAAAACTGACGTGAGATGGTAACCTCTTCTTTCTGATTTCTTGTTTGTTACGACATAGGGATGTATCACCAACCCTACAGTCTTGAATCAGCACATCGAAATTTGGCCAGGGATTTCCATCCACTTCCCGACCAAAGTGGCATATAACTGGTTATCTCAAGCACCGGTGCTTCGGGCCTTGGCCAGATGTTTACGCCAATATGCGAAATCGCCGGCCATTGGGGGAACCGGCCGAATTTTTGGCGTTTTTGTATTAACATATATTTGAGGGATGAGAGTGACAGAAAGAGAGAGAGAGTGACAGAAAGAGAGAGAGAGTGACAGAAAGAGAGAGAGAGTGACAGAAAGAGAGAGAGTGTGACAGAAAGAGAGAGGTTTACTTTAGTTTCCATATACATTTTGATAACTTATGTTGCCATTATGTCTTGACGTCATAACCGTGACCCACTAACCGTTATCCAGCATCTGATTCTTTGCAGCTCTTCATCTCTACATAAATTGTATTGACCTGCCATTTTAACAAATTTTTGTGTTTGTTTACATAAAAAAAATGATCCCAAAGATTACGTTGCTCTAATCTTATCACATTCATTATTTACGCAACAAACAACTCGATGTGATCAGAAATGGTTAATCCTCGCTAGTAGTAGTATCGAATAGCGACCGCTCCGTTTGATGTACTGAAATGTTATCATCGAAGCCGGCATCTGAAGAAGATGGCGAAGTCCTGTGATTACGGCCGCCATGAATGCAACATCCGCGCTAAAGGGCGGCTAGTCAATGAAATCTTCTTGAAGGGGGATGAAAATCATCCCCTAATCCGAGCACGCCATATGTTGATAAAGTGTTTACGGTGTCGATCAACTGAACTTTCCTTTGTATGCCTGCCGCAGCCCGAGCCCCCGTTTGGCATGTGTTTGGATTGGTGACCAGGGTGTATTTAAGTCTCAACGGCTAAGCAGTCCCCACACAGAGTTGTTTTATTCAGCTACAGGTAAGGTCGATTCTTTTGGGCAGCCGTAGGTAAGGGCGTGTCGTAATAATAAATGTTTGTTTATATTTTAAAACTTACCGCTCCTTTAAAAAAAAATAATAATAACTCACCGTTTATGAGAACTCAGTGGTTACATGATGTAAAGACTTATTATCAATGAGAGAATACGGTTCAGATAAAAATGACAACTGTATTTTAAATACTTCTATTCAAGATACGATTAAAGTGCTTTCAATTAAGAGTTCACATGTTCTTGTTTATTTTTTTCTTCTAAAATTATTTTTTTCTTCTAAGATTGGAAAACGTCACATCGCATTGCGTAATGTTACTATTTTTAGACAATGTTTTCGTAAAACACAGCTTCTAGCACTGTATTCCAACGGCAACAATTTGTTTGTAAAATCTTTCATTTCAAAGAAACACTATAAGGCTCACTTTAACTTAGATGTACCGCGAGGCTATCGAGGGATTGCCCTGACGGAACACCAGGAGGTTTTATTAATATCTTAATCAGATTGGCCAGACTGTACGCCCGTATGTTCTATTAATAGGTTTCCGCCATTACATGACAAAGCCTATTGTTTTTGAGCTAAATATTTAAGGTATTCAGAAATAACATTGTTAAGTAGGTCTCTTAGTTTTCTCTTATATCAGTTTTTTCCCAAAGTTTCTCATTGCACCTGGGGGGCCAGTGGATAAGTTTCTCATTGCACCTGGGGGGCCAGTGGATAAGTTTCTCATTGCACCTGGGGGCCAGTGGATAAGTTTCTCATTGCACCTGGGGGGCCAGTGGATAAGTTTCTCATTGCACCTGGGGGCCAGTGGATAAGTTTCTCATTGCACCTGGGGG
>CAXITT010000635.1:409207-425414 GCA_964033795.1 Lymnaea stagnalis | reverse complement strand
TTTTTTATATTTATAGGTATTAAAATATATATATATTTTTGTGAACGTGTGTGTAGATAAAAAATATATATATATATATATATATATATATATATATATATATATATATATATATATATATATATATAGAGAGAGAGAGAGAGAGAGAGAGAGAGAGAGAGAGAGAGAGAGAGAGATAAAGTTACTGTTCAATTACTAAGCTTTTTATTAATTATTATTTGTGTACATCTCGTGTCACTACCCTCTGACATTGCAAGCCATTTAATCTAAGTTAATCAATGATTTGTGACGTCTTCAACTCGCGGCCGTTTCATAAACGTTGATAACATATTAAAAATGGACGTGATTTTCCATCATCTTATTGGCAGGGTTTCTCCGACACCTGGTCCGTATTGGCTTCTGATATCCTCATATCCTCTGAACAATTTTTGTGAAGAAAGGATAGGCATTCAAGCATTGGTGATCAGATTTTACGCACAATACATGTGTGAAGAGCTTATGACAATTTAGATCGGATTAAACACAGTGGCCGCCTTGGGGAGTTGAGAACTAAAAAACTATCGCTTAAGTTTAAATCATTATCACGCTTCAACACATAATATGAGATTATCAGAAGGTGGCGCTGTTAGGTGTTGGGGGAGAAAAGAGAAATAAAAGAAGGGACGGTTGATGGTGGGTATTTCAGTTAAATTTTCATTGAAAACATGCTCCCCAAAAATCTAGGGCTTCTATAATTAACTTCGTTTCAAGGAGGGATAATTAATACTGTGCAAAGCAGTTGAAAGTTTTTAAAAATATAATAAATCTCTTAATAAATATTTAGCGTCTGGTCTGCTCTGCTACCTTTTCACAACCGGCCTTCTCCCTTCTCAGCGTATTTATATTAATAGTACTGAGTGATTAAAAAAAAAAAATGAAGTTGTCACGCATTGAGCGTCATGCGTGACTGTTGAACTCCGGTAAAAAGGTTGATTTTTTTCTTTAAGGGGAGGCAACTGTTATATTAACCAATAAAGTGACACGGGTATGGTGTAGGACTATCTATTTGACTGTCTAAGGACTGTTGAAGGACTATTGTTTAAAAGCCGGCAGGCAGGGTGTAGAACTGTCTGTATGACTAGCTAAGGACTATTGAAGGACTATTGTTTAAATGCCGGCAGGCAGGGTGTAGGAATGTCTCTAGGCCTATTGCTTAAAGGCCGGCAGGTAGGGTGTAGGACTGTCTGTAGGCCTATTGCTTAAAGGCCGGCAGGTAGGGTGTAGGACTGTCTCTAGGCCTATTGCTTAAAGGCCTGCAGGTAGGGTGTAGGACTGTCTGTAGGCCGACTGTTTTACGGCCGGCAGGTAGGGTGTAGGACTGTCTGTAGGCCGACCGTTTTAAGGCCGGCAGGTAGGGTGTAGGACTGTCTGTAGTTAGGGACCAGTGGATAAGTTTCTCATTGCATCTGGGGGGCCAGTGGATAAGTTTCTCATTGCACCTGGGGGGCCAGTGGATAAGTTTCTCATTGCATCTGGGGGGCCAGTGGATAAGTTTCCCATTGCACTAGGGACCAGTGGATAAGATTCCCATTGCACTAGGGACACGTGGATAAGTTTCCCATTGCACTAGGGACCAGTGGATAAGTTTCCCATTGCACTAGGGACCAGTGGAAAAATTTCCAATTGCCCTAGGGACCACTGGATAACTTCCCCATGTCAATAGGGACCGGTTCAAAGATTATTAAATTATTTTAAACATGTTTTAGTGAAGATCAGCCAATTCAATGAGACCCTATTAACTATTACCATTTTAAATTTATGTTATTTGATTTATTTTTTGGTTACGGCCCTTTTAAATTTATTTAGCTTTTATCCCTTCTCTTGTCACATGCTGTGCTTACAGAGTAACGCTTGCGGAACGGTGCCGGCCCGCAGACCTCCACTTTGGGAAACACCTTATAAACTACAGTTCTGTCTTGGTTCTCTTAAATTATTACAAACATTCAAGAAAACTTCATTACTTGTCATTATCGTATCTATTTACCATTTTAAAAAATTAAACTTCAAGTAATATTTGTCAATTTCTGAGATCGCAAGTTTTTTTTTATTATTAGAGGTTGGAATGCCTAGATCAATTTTTGAGCACGTGGGTCCAGTTAAAGAATATATATATATATATATATATATATATATATATATATATATATATATATATATATATATATATATACATAGAGAGAGAGAGATAGGTAGGGTGTAGGGATGTCTCTAGGCCTATTGCTTAAAGGCCGGCAGGTAGGGTGTAGGACTGTCTGTAGGCCTATTGCTTTAAGGCCGGCAGGTAGGGTGTAGGACTGTCTGTAGGCCGACCGTTTTAAGGCCGGCAGGTAGGGTGTAGGACTGTCTGTAGGCCGACTGTTTTAAGGCCGGCAGGTAGGGTGAAGGACTGTCTGTAGCCCTACTGTTTTAAGGCCGGCAGGTAGGGTGTAGGACTGTCTGTAGGCCGACTGTTTTAAGGCCGGCATAAATTATAAAAAAATGAGAAGTTAACTCAGGTACTCATAGGATGATGTGCAGTGGTTGTTCAGACGTCGCAAACAGCACAGAAACGTAAACAGGATTGAACGCTATTGGTACCGTTGGTGCAATTGGTGCGCAGTTTTATTGAACGGCCATCGAGGCGATCTTGATATCACTAGTTGATATTAATAAAGATTCACCCATTTCATAATACGCGAAAAAGTAAAAAGTCTTATTTAATACATACAAGTAGTATTATGTAATATGTCTAAATTACTAGATTAGCATGCGCCGCAAATTTAATGCAGACGCTAGCAATAAAATAGGTCACAGACACCCAGAAAAAAATACATATTTCCGAGGGTAGTCACGTTTATCTCTCCCCTAGTTCCAGTAATCAAATTAAAAATGGCGTTGCTTCTTGTAAAAAAAAAAATAATAAATAAATAAATAAGGAGCTCTGCATCTAAAATGTCTTAAATAACTAAAAATTTGATCCAATCTCCATTTCGTTTAACAGAAATCTAGAAAAAATGGCAAAGTGGCAAGTTCTCATATTTCTAGGTTTGGCTCTTCTAGTGGCCAGCACAGTGGCTGCTCCTGGTAAGTTTATAATGGATCTATTCTTCAATTCAATTATTTAATGAAATGATAATGTTCAGTTAATTTTCTTCTAAGTGCTGTAAATACAAATAATTCTCTATTTTTATTATAACTACATTTCATTTGTTTTACAACCATTTTGATAGCTAATGTCATTATTAAGGGACTAAAAAACAGTCATTAATATCGAAAGAATGAAGGAAAATCGGTGAAGGAAAATCGGTGAAGGAAAATCGGTGGCCCGAGCTTCGGTGCACTTAATGGCATGTCATGGGCTAGAGGCTTCACAAGCCACTCCATCCCCTCAAGGAGTACCATCAGAGGCGTAGCGAGGGGGTGGCAGGGGGGACAGATGTCCCCGGCCCAAGCTAGTTAGGGGCGCCAAAATGTGCTTTGATAATATATTATTGGTAAAAATAATGGATTTGAGAGTTGAAAAAAAGAAAAGGGGGCGCTTTAAAAAGGATCTTGTCCCCGGGCGCGAATCTTGTCCCCGGGCGTCAAACACCCTCGCTACGCATCTGAATAACATGGCCTAAGCGAGTGGTGATCACATGGCTATTTGCATAGCTCCCAAAGGGACTGGGGTGGGCGCTAATAAATTGGTACTTTCGAATAAGTGGACTCTTATATACAGTATACGATCACCACGTATAACCAGTTTATGAGTCGAGAGAAGCCATTAGTTGCTGGTGGGCTACCCGGATGAGGAGTATCGTCATTACTACCTGAAAAATTCGTCAAAGCTTCTGGCAGAAATATTCCTGGTAATACTTTACGAATTACACGGATGTGGTTGTCAGCACTCGAAACTCCTAAAAGCCATCGCTCTATTTCAAATCTGACATTAAAAAAAATAATAACTTTTTTTTTGCTAATTTGATGTTAATTTTATTTATGCTGTATTTTTTAAAGTATATTTCTTGTTTGGGTATTCTAATTATTTAGCGTCTTAAATTAAATATATCTTCTAAGAATTAACTTTTTGAAAACAATTTATAAATAGGTAGGCCTCACTATTTCAATAGTAAAATACTGTCATAGTGCACCAGTACCAGTAACTATTTAGCGAACTGTAGCCGAACCAAAAATCCACACCTCACCAAAAAGAAAAGATCATTAAAAAGAATAACATTTCAACGATCTTCAGTGCATGTAATCTGTTGTCAACACTGATTACAGTTCAAATATCCAGATGGCAGCAAATAATTTAAAATAAGCAATAACCCATCTATTATTTGTTTGTTGTTTTGGTTGTTTTTTTTTCAAATTAACCTGAAATAATATGACATTTGCAACAAAATAAAGTTGCAATGTGCAATTAAGGACAGCACAGAATGGGAGATAATACGTTTGTCATTAATATTAATGATGTTTAAAATGTGCGTAGGCCTGCTGACTGTTGGTTGACTGCGTTAAAGTCAAATGTTATAAAACATGTCAGCATTCTTTGTCTGCAACAGTTATTTACTGAATATAAGAAAAATATTTAAATTGGCATTAAGTTGTGTTTTAATTTTTTTTATTTATTGCAGCAGAGAGTCTAAGGCGGTCACTTCGCGTAAGAAACCATTTTGTATTATTATTATATTTGTTTAAACTGCGCCTTGAAGGCCTAATGCCTATGTATTCAGATTTGGATTTGGATTGTTATTTTGTCTCTTTTAGTTTGTGTTGGTGTTTGGTTGATGTTATGTTCAGCATCAAGATTTTTTTCCCAAATATTTTCTTTCACAGTCACATTTTTAAAGTGTGCTTAAAGGCTTATATTTTATGTATGGCCTATAAAGACTGATATGTTAACTCTTACATAAAATATCTAAATAATATTAACGTTTTATTTTTAAAATGTTTTCCTTTAAAAGTATGATTGAAACGTATGTGGGCCAGAGAGTATGATATTGAAACGTATGTGGGCCAGAGAGTATATTTGAAACTTATGTGGGCCAGAGAGTATAAAATTGAAACGTCTGTTTCATTTTGTTTTTGTTTCCCCATTCAGGGCGTTGACTGCAATACTACCATATGTATCAGTGGCCAAAATAAGCCTGAAGGATCTGCGCCTGACGAACCGACCCCTCCTGTAAGTGTTTACTTTTTACCTCTAGATTGTTTACCTTGGCGTTATCAAACTTATTTATGCAATACAATATCGAAACATATTAAATATTAAATTTTATTTATTAAAAAATATATATATATTTATTTGCTTCAACAACAATGTAAAAAGAACTAATTCAAGCTTCTGATTTTGAACAAACTTTTTTTTTTTAATATTTCTCCGCATCTTCCATTTGTACTAATGTCGAAAACTTAAGCTTGCCCTATTTCTGTTTTCATACGGCATTAAGATTATTTGTAAAGATCTCAAAAACCTTTTTTGAATATGTGGTGGTACATGATACACATACACAAAATATCCATCAAGTTTCTCAATGAACTGTCACAGGCTCTCTGATGATCAACGCAAAATTCTGTTTTGTGTTTTAGCAATATATGCAGGGTGGCCCCAAAAATGTGATAGCATCGCTTTATTGTCTGAAGTATAAAAAGGCGCCAACGCTTACAATAAGGCGTTGACAAGCAGGGGGGTGATGGTGGGGGGAGAGAGACGCATTGAACATGTTTTCTGACTAGCGTAAACATTTTCATATAACTGTCTATGACAAAATATGATAATAACTCAATCATATAACCATTTATCACGAGATGTTCTCACTTTTTTCGGGACCACCCTGTATTTAAAAGATGCTGCCCTAGTGTACAAGTTAAAAAGGGAAAGCACACAATGTGTTCATATTTTCTATAAATGATGCACATAACTTAACTGATGTTTGTTTTTTTGTTTCCACGTATCACAGGGAGAGCCAACACCACCGGCAGAATAACAGTAAGTTGTTTCTTTCCAGTAAGTTTTATCTTGCCTCTTCTGTTTGTTGTTTTAAATATATACAAGACGTCACAACAAAGAGTGGCGTGCGGTAACGTTGCTCGGAGAGGCTAAGTTTTGAGGAAGCTTTTTACCATTTCTTTTTACACTAGAGATATACACTAGAGCTATAGTAGAGATTTTCAATTTTAATTAAGATCTTTAGCGAAGTGGTTTTGACATGTCCCTTAATTTCACTGTTCACTAAAACGGTAGGCAACTAAAACGGTAGGCACTTAAAACGGTAGGCAACTAAAACGGTAGGCAACTAAAACGGTAGGCAACTAAAACGATAGGCAACTAAAACGATAGGCAACTAAAACGGTAGGCAACTAAAACGGTAGGCAACTAAAACGATAGGCAACTAAAACGATAGGCAACTAAAACGGTAGGAAACTAAAA
The DNA here is from genome assembly GCA_964033795.1 of Lymnaea stagnalis. NCBI lineage: Eukaryota > Metazoa > Mollusca > Gastropoda > Lymnaeidae > Lymnaea > Lymnaea stagnalis. The sequence continues at coordinate 418,981 of CAXITT010000635.1, read as the reverse complement.
CGGTATGCAACTAAAACGATAGGCAACTAAAACGGTAGGCAACTAAAACGGTAGGCCTACAGCTAGAGAAGTGTTTCCGAGTGCAAACCCGGGAAATGTCCGGGCCAATCAGCTATTAATAATAAACATTGTGATATCTCTACATTAAAATGATGAATGAAGCTTATTTGGCCTTGTCGTTTCCCATGAGTAAAAAGAGAATATGTTTGTTGTTTGGCCCCTTACAAAGCTGTATGATTCTGGGATGTCTGAATTTTTTTTTTTTTTTTTTTAAATTCGTTTCTTATGGCTGTGCTGCTCAAGTTTTTTTTTTTTTTTTCCCAGACTAAAGAAACATTAGATTAAGGGTTTTGGTGATCTCAGCTAGGCCTACTTTTGCATATAAAGAGAATATGTTTGTGGTTTGGCCCCTTACAAAGCTGTATTATTCTGGGATGTTTGAATTTTTTTTTTTTTTTTTTAAATTCGTTTCTTATGGCTGTGCTGCTCAAGTATTATTTTTTTATTACCCAGACTAAAGAAACATTAGATTAAGGGTTTTGGTGATCTCAGCTAGGCCTACTTTGGCATAATCATAAATGTCGAATTCAGTGATGGCTGGCGATGCCCAATTGATTCGTGTCATTTTATTTTTTTTTATTACAAACACCAAAGTTTTGCCACCTAGAATTGGGATGTTTTCTATTGTTTTTTTTTAAATTTGTATAGAGTTTTCACGCTATCGTGAGAGTATAGAGATACAGGCCAACTCTTTAATTGTAGAAATGTTATTTCTCTTGAAAAACATGCGGTTGCCCTTTTTTTTTTTTTTAAAATATATATATTCAAAATTAATATTACAACATGAGAAGGCTAAGTGCAGCTATTTTTAATACTTAAAACTCTCTCATAAAAATTATTATAAGATTTTAAAAAAAATGAGTATAGAGATACAGGCCAACTCTTTAATTGTAGAAATGTTATTTCTCTTGAAAAACATGCGGTTGCCCTTTTTTTTTTTTAAAATATATATATTCAAAATTAATATTACAACATGAGAAGGCTAAGTGCAGCTATTTTTAATACTTAAAACTCTCTCATAGAAATTATTATAAGATTTTAAAAAGAACAGCTATATTTCACTCAACTGAGCTCGTGTACCTTTACTTTAAAGCAGATGGTGGACTCTCTTAAATCCTAAAGAGAAAATGGGCAACTAACTCTAAACTTGAAATTTACATGCAAAGTAGGTTACTTAGAAGGACTTTGATTTTAATTGCAAACTCATATTAATTTAACAATTTATATTTTTTATGAATTGTTGGCCTTTCATAAGTTAAGCTTATATTTTAACTTAATTAAATCAACTGTTATTTCAACTTTTGATAAAGATTTTTATCGGTATTTAAATTCATATTTCAAGAGTTTTTTTTTGTTTTTGTTTTTTTGTTTCCCCCACACCACATTGCCCCTCCAACCACTAAAAAGAATGGTTCTGATAATAATTCCAGTTTGTTTTCTTGTTAATTAATCTGTTGTAACATATCATTTCTTTTTCTTATGCCCATAGGCCTATAAATATATCATGTGCAATTAAATTTGATTGGAGCTCAAGATTTATTTTAGGCATCATATGGGCAGCCAAAATCTCTTTTGTACCATATTCATATTGATTTCATTTTCTCCATCAATATATTTACGCTTACAATTATAAAAAAAAATTTGAATTTTACAACCATTTATTTCAGATAGTAAATAATTTATGTTTAATAAAATAAAACTGTCTTCTTTTTTCCAGACTAACAGCACAAACTGCTGACGATAGAAAGATAGCTTTAGAAGAAAAAAAATCAGTAGACAACTGAAATGTATGCAACTGATACAGTGGCAAAGTGGAGTGGATATATTTTTAAGTAGTGAAACCATCAAAATGTATTACAGTACCAATGTATATCCCAGAAGAAAGACATATTTGTGTGGGGGGAAGGGGTTTAATAAATAAAACAAAACATTTTACATTAGAAATGGTTTTGTTCTGTTGTTTTTCTCGTGCAGAGATATCAAACTATTTATCTGGTCCACATTCTTTCATCTTTGAGAGTCAGAGATATCAGACTATTTATCTGGTCCACATTCTTTTATCTTTGGGAGTCAGAGATATCAAACTATTTATCTGGTCCACATTCTTTCATCTTTGGGAGTCCGGTTGCAGCATTCTTATCCCTACCACAGCTATGGCATAAATCAACTCTTTCTTTGTCAATCAGTGATGAATCCCTGTAATGAGCCATCAGTTTGGTCTACGTAAATACAGTACCAAGCGAACAAAAGAAGAGGAATCAAGTCAGCAATGAATTATATAATTTATTAAATCTAGCTCAGTTTTGTACAAAGGTATAGGATTCAATCCCTAGGATAAATACAGTTGTCAACAGAAGACTCAGCACATGCAAACCTGACCACACAGCAATTAGAATAAGGAGCTTTGTAAACACTTTAAAAATAAAAGCATTTTTACAATTTACTGACTCAGGACTGTAAAAATGTGATCAAATCAAACACTGGCGTTAGAAAATACTGTGTAAGACAATGCTGTATATCAGTATTGAAATTGGGAGGGGGGGGGGGAGTTTTTGGAAAAACTCACTAATCATTTGTCATCACTGCATAAGTCGGCTTTTGCAACTCTCCCCGGATGTGGTCACCTGCAGACTCTACTACAAGATATCTCGCAGCAACTCGAATCATAACCAAATTTTGTATAGAGAATAATTATACATGTACAGTTTACAAGAGGGATTAGTGCCACACACACGCATGCATGCATGCACATACAACATTCATTTCTTAAGTCCACTCTGGGGGGTAAAAGCAAAGTCATCAACCCTCAGTCAAACTACCAGTATTGACAAAGTCATAGATAATGTGTAAAAAATAAATGTCTCAAAACCAACATGCACATATTATATATAATATGAGGATAAATAAAACTAATAACATAAGTTTAAGAATTATTATCAAAATAGTAACTGAAAACTAATGTTGAATGTTGAAATGTAAAATCTGACAAGCGAAATGGAACTCAGACATCTGATCAACAAAAATGTGTATATGACAACTGTAATGTAACCATGACAGCTGAAATGTGACATTGACACAATAGCTAAAATGAAACATAAAATGTGGCCATGACAGGTGAAATGTAACCTTGACAGCTAAAATGTAATTCTGAAACCTGAAATGTTGGATTTAAGCATTGAGAGCTGAAATAGACAACTCAAGGATAAATGAAATACTATTCAAGTATCATAACCCAATTGAACATTGTAACCGGTGACCAAAATCAAGATGGATAAAGAAAAGAAGTTTTTAGAAGTAATCCAGTAAAGAATGATAGGAGTGTGTGATAAGGCAATTTGATAAAACTGATAGGCTCTTCACTAAATGTTAGGTCATGTTCCATTCTAATACATACACATGTCTCGCTTGAGACAGGTGTTTATTGTTGCATAGCTAAACATCTGTGACAGAGCTTTCAAACTTAACCATGGGTGGTTTTGGTGGTGAGAGACTTTCAAAAAATGTGTATACACAATCACGATTATGTAACATTTAGAAAAGGAGAAGTAAATAAAAATGTTTTTGATGTCTGCATGACTTCACCTTTCACAAATATTTATTTCTTGTAAATCAAATTATCATTCAAATTTACTAGTAATTTAAAGTTACATTTCTTTATTTATTATTATTATACTAGCCATAGCCCGTCAAACAATAGCAGCAGCAATGCATTAACTTCCCATCTACTAAAGTTGCTTGACAAAACATGCATTCAAGTAATGTACTTTATAAGATCCATAATTTGTGCTCCCCCTTTCACACCACATATTTATTAGACCAACTATTTCTTTAAAACAAAAGAAAATTTATACCAAACGCAAATGCTGCATTTTTAAGAATCTTATTTGGCGCAGTTATTGGGTTATTTTATTTTGTGAAATCAACAACGCCATCTGGTAGCATTAGTAGCATCGTTACATAGAGAATCATGTATTTTGATGTCAGGGGCAGGCTTTGACACTTTGGATTTTGCAAATTGTTGGTCAAAGTGTCAGACACTTTGGATTTTGCAAATTGTTGGTCAAAGTGTCATTATTTTGGTGATGGGATTTAAGCATACATCTTTTATTCATATACAGCAGTGTTTCCTAAACTTTAAAGTTTGACAGACCGGTGAACACGTGGGTCCACTGCCTGATTTTTTTTTTTGTAATAGTTTCTTTTTATATTGAACATAAATATTCATTTTGTGCAGACAGGCGACATAAGGCTTGTGAACCGGTGCAATGATCCATGGTAAACCTTTCACAACAATATCCACAGGCTGGAAGACAAATTACCATTCATGGATGAATCATATAAATGTTTATGTTAAAAATAAGTTATATTCATATACAAACAGCTTTCACAACAACAAAAACAGGTTAGCAGTAGTTTAAGCTGAATGCTTCTGTATGCAGTAATTTATGACACAGCTTTCCATTTAGACAAATGCTTACAATTACATTGTCAATACTGTACAAAACAAATGGTTGGTTGAGTTAACAAAAAGTCCATGAAAAAAAAAAAGGGGGGGGGAGGGTCATCCTTGGAGTTGTCCAGGGTTTGAACATTTTAAATAATAAAAAAACAATAAAATCAATAATGACATGTTTTTCTTCTTCATAAAACATACTTTCATTTTGATGTCTTTATTGGACATTGATATTTCTAAATTGGTTGAAGTGTTCACATTTCTGAAATCTCCACCACCTCTGAAAACTAAAAAAGAATTTCACTAGGTACAAATGTATTTTTCAAAGTATTTTAACAAATTTATTCCAGGGCAGAGCTAAGGAATAAAATAATTAAAATACACTGGCATATGTTGATTGTGATATTGAGTGCAAAAATTCACTGTTTTTGTTATTCATTCAACAATGAATTTTATAATAATTTAACATTTAACCATTCATTCTAGGCTCCATACCAAATTGCATCAGGAGTACTCCAGCCTACATGTGACAATAGATTATTTAATGTAGGTGACAAAATAGTGAGCAGGTCTTGATGAGTGGCAACAATTATCACATTAGCAATTCTAATACAAATAGGAATCTATCACAATCAATTCCTCAAGCAGATGATATGTCATGTAAAACTCTAGTGAGATTCTGAAGATTTTTACATTTGTTAAATAAATGATTTTTACTGTTGTGTTTTTCAATTAAAAAGAAATTATTTTCACACGCTCAGAGTAACTTTGATCTATTTATTTTTGTTTTACAGCCAAAAATTCACATAAAAAGACATCATATTGAACAGATCTAATTGAGAGTCCCAAACCAATAAATAATAGTTTTATGGCTGATAACACCATGTTTGGGACATACTTATTGAATAATTATTGTGAGGGACTTTGTAAGACCTCCAGTAACTTTGTACATTTGGAAACATGGCTGCACCGGGCCAGGGTATACAGGGCAGACTGGTATACATGGATGAAATCTTCAAGTCTGTGTTTGTCTAATACTAAGAGAATGTCAAACAAAAAACAAAAAGATGGCCTGGCACTGGTGGATAGTGTAAAGGTGATTAATTCTCTGACCCGTGCTCTAGACAAGTGCCTTTCAGGGAGAGCTGCAGAAAGAATAGTGATTATAACATCATCTTAAAAATGTGTTTATCATTTTGTCAAGTACAGGATGATTGGAAGCTAGTTGGCATTTTTAATTTTAAGTTTAAAAGCACTGATATAAGCAATGAGCTTAGTTGTGTTATTACTTTTAAAGAACAAGTTCATTCAAATCTAAGCTTCACAGTTTCATCTATCTTTTAGAATTCCTACTCAGCTACACAATGAATACAGTGTGAAGTCCAAATCACTGTATAATCTTGATGTCGATATCACTGTATAGTCAATATGACTGTATGACTGTATAATCATGAAGTCATTGTGTCAATAATCATGAAGTCACTATGACTATAATCATGAAGTCAATCCGGCTGTATAAACATGAAGTCAGTATGACAGTATAAAGATAACCATGATGTCAGCTTGACTGTAAAAATCATGTCTTCATTAATCTTTAAAGTGAAGTTAAACTAATTAGATCAAATATACAACAATAAATTTAAAAAATACACTGTTGCCTAGTAAATTTAAGTTTTGACAAATCTTTCCTCATCAAGAGGAGAAGTTAGACTAAATATACAAGAATATCCTCAAAAATTCATGAAAATAAAGGACATGTCAAAGTTCAGGTAATTTAACTATTCTGTAGTGTGTTGAAGACAAAACTGTAAAGTGCTGGGTCAGAGATATATGTTTAGACAGATGGGCTTCAGAAAGTAGACAGGCAATTCAGAGAACTGACTAAGTGGTGAGAATGAAGGGAATATTTCGTTGACTCCAACCAAGCAACATACCTGAATCCTGGTGACAAATTTAGAGAGAGTCTAATCAAGCTACGGTGCGACAACTTCTGGGAGACAAGTATCATCACAGATTTCATTTGTTAACAGTTTCAATAACACATGGAAGTGACCCGATTACGTGTCCTGAAATAGAAAGCCATTGACAGGACCAGAGCAGCTTATTTAAAGCCCATCTTAGCTCAGAAGAATTTCAGCACTTGAAGTTGAAGTACAGTGCATACCCTTAACCCTTGTATTGTTTAATATCATGACTAGAAAACAATACATCTCCCTCAGAAGATGTGAAAAATGTCACAGGAGAAAAACAAAGTGTTTTCTTTTGGGATACTTTACTGTTTAAAATATGTTTCTCATTTTCAAAATAACAGACTAAAGCCAAAAGAGTGGATGGTCTATTAAGTAATTCATTGAGCAATCTCAGTTGGTTTGACTGTATTTATTTTTAGTCGGTAATATCTATAAACAGAAGTAGTATTTAATAGCTGAACTTGTTCTTTCTTCTCTGGGCTTGTAATACAAACTAATCAATTTTTAACCTGCCTGGCATATAGGTTTATAATCATTATGAACCAGATATTCATATTTTAACCAAAGCAATTGTGGGCCATTTAGAAAATGGATTGTCATACCATCATGCACAACTGAGATGAAATGAATAAGAACAAAACTAATTACCTCTTGAAGTAATATCCAAAACAAAGATGGCAACTGAGAGGACAGATAAATATGTCTCAAGTCCTGAAGTAACTTGTTCAGTTGATCTGTGTTATCTTTAGATAATCATGTTGTTTGAAACTGAAAGTACATGCCGTTGCAGGAAGAAATAGAGCAAACATTAACAAAACCATTTCGGATCCTCTGTCTTGACATAAATTTCTGCCTTAAATATATTGAGAACCAAGAAGCCACGGGGATGCAACTTTGGTAGGCACTCTGTGGTTACCCTCTCAGGGTGTACGAGACCTTCATTTACTGTGAGAGTGGGCTACCTCCTGACCACCTGGTCGGTCTGACCAAATAAAATAATCATTTGATATTAATATTTCAGTAATCAGTAATTGTACCCAAATATCAGAAATGTGAGGGGAAAAAATTTTACATGAATAGAGATAGAAAATTTCCAAAGTACTTATCTGCAAAATATTTTACAATTGAAAACAACTGGTAAAAAATATCTTATTGTCTGGTTTTTCTTGTTCCAGATAAATGAATCTAAAATTGTATAAATCTGTCCATCCCTGGAAGAGTGTATGTTTCCAGCTGTCAGTAGATGTGACCATGACATCTTATGATTAAATTAACTTTATCAGAAAAAACAATTATTATTGAAGTGAACTTCAACAATGCAGTGAGGAAAAAAATCACTAAAACAGAGTTTCAAACACAAATCAGAGATAAAATATGTATCCAACAAGGACAGCCACTAAGTAACAATAACAGTTACCATCAGAATTTCTAGTGGATTTCATCATTTAACTGAAGTTAGGATATCACTGCATACGCACAAATATGAAAAGTAAAAAAAAAAAAAACTCCATCCGATTTTATGGACATCCAAGTTACTGTCAGAGCATCAGAAATGCTGACACAACTATATTCATTGTGTTTAGTTTACAGATCAGCAAAACCAGCTAAATTGCAACAAATAAGGGGAGCTTTATTAAGTTAAATAATCAGACAATTCAATAGTATTGAGGAGCTTTATTAAGAAATTCTATTACAGAAAAATTAATTTACTTCTTAAAAAGAAAATTTTACAAGATCTCATTCATTTGAATTTTTGCACAAAATTGCATGAAAAGATCACTTAGAAGTCTAAATGATAAATGTTCAGTAAATAATATATTTACAGTAATATCATTATTACATTTGATATTCTTTGAAATAAATATTTTTACAGATTGTTTTTAAAACATAAATGGCAAAATTTTGGAGGGAACAGACTTGTTACATTTGTTTTGAGGTAATTTATGATTCGTATATATTATACATTTATATATACAAGCAGTGAAATAACTTAAAAATACAATTTTAAAAAAAAATTTTTTAACTGACTAAAGGGTGTAAAGCGCAAAAATAAATAATTAAATATGTTGAAATATATAAATTTATTACCTAGTGTCAGACATTTTTTTCCATTAATAAATAAAAATTTCTTTCTCAGATTCTCTCAACTTGCACTGATTGAGAAACATTGATATGATCAACTGGACAAAAAATAATAATAATAATAAATATACTTTATCACAGGACATCAGATTATTACAAATAAGAAAACTGAGAGCATTAAAATATTCCAAAATATTTTTTGAAATTTCAAAGTTAGAATATGTTGTGTTAAACCTGGGCTTTGGAGCTGGCAATTTTATCTAACTCCAAAGTCTGATAAACTTCCTTTTTTTTTTTTACCTCTATAATGCAAAGTAAAAGAGTGAGGGTTAAGGGATGGTATTGTGCAGACATGAGAGGCAGAAGATTAGAGAAGTGCGGGCATGTAAGGCAATGAGGAAATCATAGGAGTTTATAAGGAAAATGTAAGTGCTGTGACAAAGAGTTCCTTTAACCAAGTATATGGGGGGATATAGGGGGAAACACATTTACACAAATATGGTAAGAAACTAAATTTTGATTTAAAAACATTTAGAAATCCCTAGCTGACTTTCACTTCATTCAAAATATGAAAGCTTTTAATTTATGGTATTCATGGATAAGAAGAAAAGTTATTGGAAAATAATATTTGATTAAAATAATTTATCCCAGTATAATAAAAATTTAAGAAATTTTTCATCAAATATTTTAATTTGATAATTGTTTTTAATTTTCCAATTGTTAACATTTTGAAGGAGTTCAGAGCTTCAGCGCCACTCCAAAGCCCTTGCATTTTGTTGTGTTAAATACCCCCCTCCCCCCAATTTTTTTTCTTCAAATTAAATGCAAAATTTAAATTCTATTAATTAAATATAATTTGAAGGATAAATTATAACTGAGTGTGGTAAACAAAAGAAAATTATTCTTAATTAGCATAGCCAAGTAAGGTAATAAAATTAATAAATGAAATTAACATAAAAATGGAAATGTACAAAAAACCATAGGAAGAAGTCCAAGAAAAAAAAAAAATGAAAGAAACTGTTTAAGATAGTTTACTATTGTAAGTCTCAACAAATTAAGAAGTATGAGGCATGAACTAAGTCAGAAAGAGAAAACTTGTTTAATGTTTTGAACTTTTATCATTTTTATAGCACGTAAAAGACATTGTACCATCTTGGACAACAAGATAAACAAAACCAAAATGTATAATAAATGAAGTTTTTTTTTTTT
>CAXITT010000635.1:373837-408824 GCA_964033795.1 Lymnaea stagnalis | reverse complement strand
TATATATATATATATATATTTATATATTTATATTAAAACAATTGAAGATCTATAGAATTAATATCTATAATACTCACTGAGGAGCATAAGTTACTACAATAAAAAGTATGTGGGCAAAATTAGCAACTGGGTATCTCAACATGCATGTTGTAAAAATGTATGTATAATGATAATAAATATAATGTTTACAGTTAAAACACATTTCATTGTACATTCTGAATATCTTATTTCATTCAATATGAAAAAAAAAAGATCACAATGCAGCTATCAGCGAAACAATTTATGTAGACAGTCTTTTTGAAATTCCTCACAATTATACTTCCTTAAAAACGAAAAGGAAAGTTAGAATTTAATTAACTTTAAAATTAAAATTAGGAAGAAAAACCAATGATGATGTAAGAAACTTCTAGTTTAAGGAAATAAGTCTAACTACCAACCAAATAAAATAGAATGAATAAATATTATTCAGATACAACTTTTTTCTAGAAAAAAAATAACTCTGATTTTATTGCTATAAAAATTAATATTGCTTTTCTCACAAGTTAGGTGAACTTTTTTCCTTTAATGACCAAAAAATTACAATATTTAATATGTTTATATTAAAAAAATTTTCATTAGCTACCATACAGAAAAAAACAATTACAAAAGTCAAAATGTTCAAAAGATATTAATAATAGATGTACCATTTAGACAACAGAAAACATGTTTACCAAACAAACAATCCAGTGTAAACATAAAGTATATAAAAATAGAGGCAAGGCACTGACAAAACAGAGACAATTGTTTACCATAGAGTAAAATCAATTTCATTTTTTTTTCTTTTTGCATATTTTGCCTTGTAACTATAAGCAAGTTATGATCCTTTGATAACTCAGAAAAGAAGACTAGAACTTTGTAAAGGGTGATAAAACATTTAAATTAAACAGGTTATTAAAAAATTTAACAAAATAATATAATATAAAATAAACACCTAGAATATTTCTGCACATAACGTACTGATTTATTTCTCTGTATAAAGATTAGAATATGTCTGATCTTGCAGTTACATGAAAAATGTATATTTGCAAGGGTGGACAAGATAGAGAAATGACTAATTTTGAATCTTGGAAGGAGTCATGCACAATTTATGGTAACCAACAATTTTGTTTTTTTAATCATGTTATTGCTACACACATTTTAAACTTGGCTTTATAATCTTACAGAAATATCATAAAAATCATCATTCAAAATTATAAACTAAGGCATATGTTAATAAATAATATTAGATAACTGATTTTGCCACTATAAATATATCACTGGAATATAATCCATCAAAACTGGCCAAGGAAGATTCGAGCAGGCTGTCTTTCTTATGATAAGATTTGTTTACAACTTAGAACATGCTGTGAATAATAACTCTGCATACTTCCAAATGTATAAGTCCTGGTACTGTACACCATTCAATACTACTTTCTCAATTCTTACACAGAGCTTATTTTTATTTTTTTTTTAACTGTCTTAATTCATTTTAGGTGATACGAGTCCCTCTATAAAAATCACATTGCCTTCAATTTTTCCATTGCCTAGATATAAGTGGGCGGAAAAGGTTACAATAGCACTTACTAATATGTTTATTGTACATTATGGATTAGTTGGACTGCCTGGACTAACTACACAGCTCATAAAATAGAACATAAGCTTCAGAAGAAACCACTTCATTTGATCGTGCACTTGATACCCTGTGGGGGAAAAAAATAATGTTTTTTGTATAATATTACTTTTTTGTATCAGAAACATTAAGTCTGGGATTATGATTACACAGTTTTTTAAATCCTATGCAATATGGTATGGTCACGTAACAAGAAAACAAGGGCTTGCAAAGAAATCATGCAGGGCACAACAAGAGGAGGGAGAAGAAGAGGAAGACAGAGAAAAAGAAGGGAAGACAACATCAAAGAGTGGATGGGACCAAAACTAGGCGATGCTGTGCGAAGTGCAGAAAACAGAGAGGACTGGAGAAGGATAGTTTTCATATCATCTGTGGCGCCCCAACGGTCCAAGGACTAAAGGATATGATGATGATGATGAATAATTTGCTATGTCCTCCATCTGTACATGAGATGACATAATTAGGGATTTAACAAAAATTGAAGTGTAAATCCCACGTGGTAAAAAAAGTGAGTGCCATAAAGTAAGCGGATGAACCACGTGGGTAGAGTTTACGATAGACACCACAAGCTTGGTAGCATGGTTATCATTTTTAAACCAAGGAAGAAAGATGAATTTCAAAGAGTTTAGGCCACATAAGGCGGCAAAAGGACAATAATCAGAGATGAAAATACATGGGTGCATTAAAGTTTTGGCTTTAAAATCTAATTCATAAAATAGAACAGTCATGATACAATTAATTACTTATCCACTTTCTTTTCCAGCAATACCAAATGAAGCCTTTTGTGATTGTTATTAATATTATTATAGTTGTTTTATATAACGTGGTACCCCAGCCTAAGGCTGGGCTCACCATGTTGTACATACAATTAAACAAACATAATCATGAACATAAAAAAATTAATTAACATACATAATTAAATAAAACAAAACAAATGTATATTCACTCCACCCAATCCAGAACTATTTACATGTCAAGCCATGGACGACAGGCAGCAGCATCGTTTATGGTCAGAGGGGGGAATCAGTCAGGATAGTAGAGTTTAAAGAGATGTGCAGTTAGGAAGGCTGTGATGGTGGGTATATTGCTGATGTGTAATGGAAGAGCATTCCATTGTTTGGGGGCACAGAAAGATCGTTACCCGTATGTTTTTGTGCCAGTCTTAGAGATAGAAAGAATATGCGTGTCTGCAGAGAAGCAAAGCTGTCGAAGGGGTGAATGGACAGAAAGAAGTTCGGTTAGATAGGAAGGGCAGGGATTCGAGAAAAATTTGTGGCAGAGAACAAAGAGTTTGTAGTCAATCCCTGCATGTACAGGAAGCCAATGAAGTGAATAAAGTATTGATGTGACCTGATCATGTTTTTTGATACAGTTAAGATTACAGGTTTGGCTCACCTTGAATCATTGAACAAAAACCACTCTGACGAGTAAGGGTTTCGGCAGTAAGCTGTATAGTGACCCGAACTCGTTCCCCCTGAATGATTAGACACAGCGTACAGGTCATAAAGTACACGGCGCCCACCTGAAACACCCTCAGCAGCAAAATCTGTCAGGTCAAGGCCTTTGATGGGAAAATCAACCAAGGTGGTCAGTTTCCGTCCAAATCTTTCCTGGCTAAACCGTTTCAAGTCTGATCATTTGGTTAAGGTAATATGCACATGGATGGATAGATGATGCTGGGAATCCAGGCATGGAAAAGAAAAGCATTGGTTAGGTCTGAGTGGAAGGAATTAGTGAGGCAGGCCAAAGCCCTACATGGGCTGTAGCGCCACAGGGCTGGATGGAATATGAACAGAAACAATTGCAAAAAAGATTGAATTATAACGAAACAATACTTCTCAAATGGTCAAAGGCTACTATTTATCTATATTTAAGAATAATAACATTACAACTGCCATAATTTACATTAATTCTAGTATATCTATACACACAAAATTTAAAGATATTTATCAAAAATGAAACGTTTGAATCTCTTATATAATTATTTAGTAAAGAAATATTTGTGTTCTCCACTGAATCAGCTGTTTCTTCACTAAAGAAGCAACCCCTAAAAATGTTTTTTGTATAATGGAGGGGAAGGGGTGGTGAAAATTTGACAAAACATGTATTCAAGTAACGCACTTTATAGGAATCCCCATTAGTGCTCCCCCACAAGCCTCGCAAATGCACATTTTTTTCATGCTCCTAAACTATTTTAACATTCTAATTTCACACCCGCTTTTACAAATTTATTTCACCATTTCAGTTTCAGAAAAAAAGGGAAAATAACGTACATAACGCACTTGCGATATTTTTTAAAAATTTAATTTAATTTTGTGCATTCAATTTCCTTCATCTTCCCTTAAAAAAAAAACAGGAAAAACTTATTTTTGAACATCAGGGTGGGGTGGGGGGCTGAAAATTTCATAAAATGTGCTGTCATTGACGAGTGAATGTGCCAAGTTTCAGTTCCATAGATTTATGGGAAGTGGGACAATTAGCTGTCCAAAGATTTTCCCAGCCAGAAGACTAAGAAGAGATGGAGATAAATACTGCTACAGTTATCTCCAGTTAATAAAAATTATTTTAAAAAAAACAATGTTTCTTTTTGAAATGTTAATATCACTCATTTCAGTGAAATATCCATTCATGTCAAAGGATACGTAAAACAAGGATCTTGGGAAAACGTTGAATAGAAAAACTTTTGGTGCATGATCGCCGGCTTTTACACTTTGTACACATCTGCAAATAAAAAAAAAAACAGTTTAAAGAGTTTAAATTTGAGATGCTTCAACTATTTAATATCATACCTTTTTGGGGTGCTGGTTCTGAGGGCTTGGATTAGAAGCTTAAAGCTGTTGTCAATGGCTTGGAATACAAGGGATAGAGCTGTCATCAATAAAAGCAAAAAAATAAATTTTTGTCTTTATTTTTTAAAATATTATGGGTAGCTATAAATTGGCGACTATTCATTTAAACTGACCGGCCTCTCCTCAGCAGCAAGCTCCTCCTCCTTCATAAACAGCTTCAAACAGTCTTCTAAGTTCACCTCATGACGATTCTAGAAAACAAATGAATTAAAAGTTTTTCAACACTTAAATACGAGTATTTTTAACGCACAGGGAAAATTCAAATATAACTCTTATTAGAATAATGGAATCATTATTACTTTGCTTGTAGGATCAAATGATATTAGTCCAGTTTTGATAAAGTAAATTTTATTACGAAGGAGCCTAATAGCTTGAATGAAAAAAAAAGACCTTACCTTAGGAATTGACAGAGACAAATCCCAAAAAGGATCAAAGGTCACAGACCGATGGCTGCATTGAGAGAATTTTAGCTCACTTTTCAGTTGGCCGACAAAAATGTCTATCAAATGAAAGGAGAAGTCAATCAATTATTATGGATTTACATTTTCCTTACAAGTCATGGGGCCTATTTGCTTTATTGCTCCTGATTTAACTATAATGAGCATAAAATAAATCCATTAGATCAATTCCAAAATAAAGAAATGTTTTACTTTATCATTGGTTTTCAATTTAATTGACACATTTCAGTGCTTTCTAAATTGCAACACAAATCCTAATTGATATGTATTATTGCATTATATTAAAAGTGACAGAATCTCTCACCAACAATCATGCTATTGTCCCTGTTCAAATAAGCTTTCCAGTATTCTTGTGCTTTGCCACTATCCCTGGATAGAGAGAGATTTTTTGGCATTAACATTGTTTCAGAAATACAGCAGATAATTTAGGAATTATTCAAAGAAACATGACAATCTAAGTCTATGGTTTTTTTTTTTTACATTTCAGTATTTAAGTATTAATATTGTAGTTTCTAAATGTTGGTCATGTGAAAAATGTCTGATTGATGTGGAAAAACCCCAACCTCTTGTCTCCACGTGAAATATATGACTGAGCTGAGTGTAAGCTTTAGTGTCACAAGGCCACAGATTTCATTTCAGTTAACTGGTCATTCCAGAAGATGGCTACTAAATTAACATCCTTCCATTACACTTACACTTTTTTCTCCAGCTGATCATCATCAAGTATAATAGGTGCCTGCTTTTTTGTAACCCTGTTAACATCTTCATGAAGGCCTTCAAGTAAGTACCTCAGAAATTCTTGGCAGTCTTGTTGGCTATTGTAATATAAATATAAATGGACAACAATTATTCAGGATACACAAGTAACAAAACCAGACTTTCTTAATGATAATATATTATTTTTTCAGTATGCTGTATAAGTCATCTCACAAAGGAGTCAATGGGGCTTTGTAAGCCTCAGAGGCATTTTAACCCATGAACTGTGGTCAGCCAATATTTTTATTCGGTACTGTCGGCCGAAAAATTGGCCGATAAAAAAATACGGTCAGATAGCAACTTCCAATCCAATATTTAACCAGAATTATAACCACTTCCTTTTATTACTAATTAAATCATCTTCCGGGTCAAGATGTTTGTTGATAAGTTAACAATAAGTCCATTTGAATCAGTTTGTTGATAAGTTAACAATAAGTGCATTTTAATCAGTTTGTTGATAAGTTAACAATAAGTACATTTTAATCAGTTTGTTGATAAGTTAACAATAAGTACATTTTAATCAGTTTGTTGATAAGTTAACAATAAGTGCATTTTAATCAGTTTGTTGATAAGTTAACAATAAGTGCATTTTAATCAGTTTGTTGATAAGTTAACAATAAGTGCATTTTAATCAGTTTGTTGATAAGTTAACAATAAGTACATTTTAATCAGTTTGTTGATAAGTTAACAATAAGTGCATTTTAATCAGTTTGTTGATAAGTTAACAATAAGTGCATTTTAATCAGTTTGTTGATAAGTTAACAATAAGTGCATTTTAATCAGTTTGTTGATAAGTTAACAATAAGTACATTTTAATCAGTTTGTTGATAAGTTAACAATAAGTGCATTTTAATCAGTTTGTTGATGAGTTAACAATATGTGCATTTTAATCAGTTTGTTGATAAGTTAACAATAAGTGCATTTTAATCAGTTTGTTGATAAGTTAACAATAAGTGCATTTTAATCAGTTTGTTGATAAGTTAACAATAAGTACATTTTAATCAGAGTTTTATATCAGCCGTTTTTTTAAAGCTAAAATAGTTGAAGCTATGGATGGACCTTCAGTACGAGAACTAATAGAAATATTTTTGAAAGCTTTTTACTAGTCCTAGTGATACTGAAGTAGGCCTACTGTTAGACTCGAGCCAGGCCCGGAGGATGGGCCAGGACTGACTGAATTTTAATCACAGAAGTTACAGATTATAGATCAGAACTAATAAATTTTATAGTTAGACAACTCAAATCAGTTCCACAGTTCCTTTTTAAATGTTTACTTGTCAATAACTTTTTTTGGTTGAGATTTTGTATGTTGTACTTTCCCCAGTTTATTATTTTTTTCAGTAATAAATGACCTAAAATTACTAAAATTTCTTTCAGAGGCTGAATTGTAATCGAAACCTTAGCAAACTATACATTTTCTGAAAGATAAATGAATTGGCTACCACATTTATAATTTAGTATTATAATGGAATCAATAAAAATTAATGATGTTATGAGCACTTGAAAGCAAGACATTTTGTTGATTTTATTTTCTTGAGCACTCCAAGGTCAAGGACACTCAACACAATTTTTTTTTAACCTGGTGGGGAATATAGCCAGCTTTATCCTCATCCATTTACCTTTCTAAAAATACATACATGGGTTTTTGTATCAATATTTCTATGTCCTTTAATGCTATTTCAAAAAGATCAAAAAGCTCTGAAAAGCTCCCACACTACAGAATGATCCATACCACAGTTCGTGGGTTAAGCAATCTTTTGAAAAATGTACAAATATATAATTACAAGCATTGAAATGAAATTTGAAGTTGATCCTAATATGCAATATATTTATGAAATGAACTTGAATACATAAATGATTTACAACAAATTTAATGTTGAACACTTACGCATATCCCATAAATCTTGGGGCAAATTTTTGAATTTGTGTCTTAAAAGCATTTGGAGAGACTGCAGCTTCCTTCTCTTTCCACATGGATTGCATTAGGTTAGCATATGCTGAGAACATATAGGAGAAGGTATTTATCAGGCTTATTTCAGAATCATTTCATAAATTAACAAAATTGACTTCATCATGAAAATAAATATTCTTAATTTATACATGATTTAAATTGAAGACAATTTCTGTTGGGAAATTAAGTCACTTAAATTTTTTTTTTCTAATTGATACTTCATTATAAACTAATGGTTAACAAAAAATATTCAATCTCAAATCTGGATATCCATCTGGACTTTAAAAAAAATTAGACCGAACAGTCAAGAGCACATACAAAACTAAAACAATCAGTATGCCTCTATGTCTCCACTACCTACACTGTAATATATTAATTTTACATGTTTAGTAGAAAAAGGTAGACATTTTCTAACAAAATGATTAGTAACTTAACAGAAGCAAACAGATTAATGTATATGTTTAAAGTATAGGTGTAGACCTTTAATAAGAATCCCTTTCATGTTGCTGGTAGAGGTGTTGATATCCAGGTGGTACTTTTCATCTAAACACCACTCCAGGAGTAGTCGGGTATTGCTGAGGCACTGGAGGACACTGTTCATAAAACACTGCAATGAACAATTTACATGATATCAGCCTACATTTTTATTCATGACAAGATGATTCATTAAGAGAAAATTGAATGACGTTTAATAGAGACATAGCCTTTTTTTTTTATATAACTTGCTTTTAAAAAATATAATGAAACAAATATGTCCCCTGCATGGGAATAAGATGAATTTGCATTTTAAAAAAGGATTCTTTTGTAAGACCTAATCTTGTTAAAAACTGAATTTAGGACATAGAGAATTTAATCTAAATACAGTAAAAGAACATATTTCATTTGTTTTCAGCATCCATCATCTAACCCATGAATTAACAAAGTGATTACAAAGTAGTTTCCTGATTAGCCAGCTTTACAAGTTTAAATACAGAAATATCTTTAAAGTTATGATAAGCATTGCTTGACCATCCACCCTATGAGCTCACAGATGGAAACACCCTCTGAAGGTCTTTATATATATAATGTTTGAAATTTCCCTTTTTTTTCTCGGGTTTTAAGTTTTGGAAAAAAAAATCGAAATAATGTTTTATGGAAGGTGGATTGTCAGATTCAAAGTAATAATACTACTTTTAAGAAAATGTAAGGATGTCGCTGACACATTAAATGAAGATTTGGAATAATAAAGAGCAGGTCATTTTTACTATGATTACTATTTTTACGTGCAATTGACAATGCAAACATTTTAGGCTTAAAACTGTTTAACATGGATTTTGGTGACAAACAATTTAAAACAACTATATATATAGAGAGATATTATCTACTACAACTATACACTGAAACAGAATATCTTTACCGTATTTCCAAGATTTCGTAGTCCAACTTTGCCTCCATCTTTATATTTGGCAGTCTGTAAAAGGAATTTGTTAAAAAAATGATAAATGAAAATATCAAATTTATCAAAACTTTCAACTATATTCAATGTAAATTCTTTAAGAATGCTTGAAACTTAAAAAGGAAACCATAATAATTTAAAAGGATGGGATTTATGAGGGAAATAATTGTGGATCAGTGGATTCTTGTTATTTTCGCAAAGTATTTTTCGATCAAATTAGATGTCTAAGATTTTGGTATTATATTTTTCTTCAGTAATTTTACACTTAAATAAATGATAATTTTATTTTAATGGACTCCTTAAACAACACTAAAAATCTTAAATCTTAAACTACAAAACATCATTTTAAAGTATGTAAAAGAATTTTTAAAATATGCTGAAATATAAATAATTATATATACGAGCTAAGAGACCCTTACACAGAATCTGAATTTGAAAATTTGTAAAGTCTGAAGGGGTTAAACATAAAGGTCTTCTAATAAGATAATATGAGACTACTTGTAATTACATTTTGAAAATAAATGAATAGGTAATTATTATTATTCTAAATGTGTAATCAATGGCAAAGACATATTTATAATTAGATTTCAATAGAATATAAGGTTGGTGCGAAGTAGCACATTTATATAATCTAATAAAATGGTTTACATTTTTTAAATATAATCTAGAATAAAATTATTAATCGATAAGAGACTGGATGCAAGCCTAATCAGACTTTATTATAAATCTATAATTTCTTTAAATAGACAAAACCAAAGTCCTCTCTTGGTGAAATATTTAAATACATGATTCATTCACTATATAACCAACTATTAAAAGATTAAACTTTTATAGACAACCAGAGAGTTATAACTAAACAATTAAGCAAGAAAAGAAACAATTATAGTGTAAGTAACAAAAAATTTAATAACAAAATTAAAAAGAATCTCAATTAATTGCTTGTCATAGCAATTATTTTAAGCCTTTAAAACAAGCTTTAAAGAATTTTGTTGAAACAAAAGAAATTTTAACACTGTGAAAGTCCAATCACCAATCATTTTGTTCAGACTTACTGAAACATAGTGGACTTTAGAAGAACTTGGATTGCTGGAGCTACTGTAAGAAGTAGACTACCCCAATTCGGAAAATGAATAGAAAATAATTTTTAAAATTTTTGAGCCCTGCCCTCAGACTACAAAAACTATGTGAGTGGTGCTTCAAAGACACCAGAGAGAACCATGAAAAGTGTTCAAACCATATAAATGAATGATGTGTAATTGGTAATTATTTAACAAAATCCTTTTGCTGAACAACAAGTTTAGATGACAAAAACATTTTTCCCATTGTTAAAATGTATTTAGCGTAAGTCAAAAACTCATGTCCAGCCATATTTTTTAAGAATGCTACTTAAAAAGAGCCAAAAAAAGTAGCCATAAACATATAACTCTCTTGACTTTTTATCAAGAGGCCCAAAATAAGTGTTGTATTTTCATTTATATAGTCAAATATTTATTACTTTAGTAAAAATAACTCTCTACATAAATACAGCATCAAAAACTTAGAAATACTTCAAAGATCTTATTTCCCTTTATTAATGATATCGTCAGTACTGTGTCAGAAAATAGCATTACCTGGGTCTCCATGTCCACTCTTATTCCTTATTTACTACACTAGAGAATTTAATTTTTAAATCAGATAAAATGTTGTTGGACTGATATAATCATACCTGCCTGGTTAATGAGATAAGATAGATAAAGATACATATTTGTTTTATCTAGGCCAATGAATAGTTAGTTGATTAAAGTTCTGCTATAATGGTTGCTTGGTTAGTAAAACAAGAGCAAAGCAGGTTTATACAAATAATGATTACAGGATATCAGAATTTTGCAATGGTATTAACTATAAAAAAAACATTTCTTTGCAAAATTGTGTCGCTATCATTATTGTACGTTTATAGTTGTTTCTGTATATTTTTCAAGCCTATTGAAATACAGCTATTATAATATTTTGTTAAACTCACCCCGTTAGACATTGAACTACTTGAACTTTGGTTGCTCAAAGATGACTTTGTGGGAGAATCACAACGATCTCCTGCTATTGTTCTGTGATATCTTGAAGCAGGAGCAGTTGGACTTGCTTCTCGAGACATGCTAGGAGTGTACCGTGTCCTAGACATGCCATCCAATCGTTCCCTCTCCAAATGTGAAGACTGACTAACATGGCCAAAAATATCATCTGAGATGGGGTCTCTATAACTTCCATTTCTGGATGATGCGTTTGAAGATCCCCTATCATTAAATACACTTGTCCCCCTATTCCTATTTGATGATGTATTAACATCTGTGCCTAAACTCAAAGCAGACAAATCAATTAAGCTTGATGATTTCCTTGGCCGATTAGACCCACTTGGGGGTCTAGATTTGATAGAACTGTCAAAAGTGGACCCAGTGCTGATGCCAGTTGACAGCTTTGATGCTGGAGGACGAGTTAAAGTGCCATAATCTCTACTATTACTATAATCTCTAGTTGCTGAATCAGAGAGATATCGATTAGAATAGCTGGAGACTGTCGATGTATGGTCAGCTTTAAGTGGGCCTGTGCGCATAATGACCCCATTTGGGGTCCTGTTCCGCCGAGACTCAGTGGATGTCACATTGAAGTTTGTTAATTTTCGTCCACTGGAATCAAGAGGTCCAGGGCCTGTTGGCAAAGGGCGGGTCCTAAAAGATAAATTAAGAACAATTAAAAGTTAAAAGGGGTCATAAAAATTAATAGCCTTTACTAATCAGTAAATCACAAAAACTTTACACATAATAAAAAAACAACTATTTAATTCAAGGGACCATTTTTTATTGATTAAAAATATAGTCAAATATTTTACTCCCATGTTTAATTTACCTGTAAGTGGAAGTGGATGGGCTGATAGTGGATGCATAGCCATTACTTAAACTGGTTTTTCTAGTACCAGAGGAAACACGCGCCACTGATGTAGATCCGGATCCATAAGAAGTTGAATAGGTTGTGTTAAACCCAAGCCTGTAAACAAACAAATAAATTTTATTGATATGGCTAACAGTTCAGTGTCGATAATATTGAAACTTTGATAAAACAACCCACAAGCCCCGTTGTTAAATGATAAAAATATCCTCCTTTCTTAAGCCTTGACATAGACTTAGAATGCCTAAATGCATCGATAATATGATTATATTTCTTAGACTTTTAAGTGCAAACGTTATGAAAGGCATAAAAAACTATTTGAAACTAAACTGAAAAGAAGTCCAGTGTTAGCATCTTGAGATGAAAATCATTATATTAGCAATGCAAATACAAGTCAAAATGAAACTGTTTATTTTTGTGCATTTTACACTGTAATCTGAGCCAGAGCAGCACATGCTGAATATTTTGTTAAAATCTAAAAATAGTGTCTTATAAAAACTAAGAATAATTAAGTGAAATAAATTCATAGAATTATAACATAATCAGAACTAGGACATATTTATATGTGTTATTGATACAAATTTTAAGCAATGGATATAATAGCTACCCTTTCACACAAATAATACCACCTTAAGTATTAAATAATAATTGATTAAAAAATTTCTGACCTGTTGTATGCCGCTGAAGACACTGGCATAGTGCTGAAATTACCTAAGTTGTGTAGTCTAGATACTGCATGATTCTAGATGGGAAAAAATAAACATTTAATTTTAAAAATGAATGAAAGAAATTAATAAAGATTTACAGCTTTTAGCATATCATTTTTTCCTAAAGTTCAAACAGTTTTCTTACCAGGATTGAGATTATTTAAATCAACTGAATTAAATTTTTAAAAATTATTTGTATAGATTTTTTAATCATACTTGTATTTAATCATCAAATCTATTTATATTTAATGGCCCTTGCCAAAAAAAACAACATAAGTTTGTTTTTATGTATTATTAGTCATATAATTTATTAATATTTCAAATTATTTAATCAGAAGGCTTTGGTGGAATCAAATGACATTGACGAATGACAATATTATGAAATTGATGTTAAAAATTTGAAAGTGTAAAACTGGAACTTAATTGAAATTCTTATTCAAACAGATTAGATAGAGACTATAATATTATTAATATTAAAACTATGAATATTGTTAGTTAAAAGTTTAAAAAACTTTGTTTTAGTTAATTATTTGATATTTCATAATCATTTTAATTTTTATAAGATAAAATACTATTCTGATTTTGATCCAAATAATTAATTTTTTTAATATTTTGTACATATTCACTTTAAGCATTTAAATAAATAAGTATTTTAACCAGGACAATGTTTTACAATAAAAAGAATATAGTGAGAAATGTCAGAGTAGGAAAAAGTATAAACATCCTTGATTTAATTGAGATTTTATTAAATTTTCTAACATTATTTCAAGTAATTAAAAAAAAATTTAATAGATGTATCTTAAAATCCATTTTAAGTCCCCACTCTTCGCCCTCTCCACAAGTGAATTAAATATTATTAAATATATAATATTTAATCTTTATAAAAATTAATATGCTTCAAGCAAATTCTTAACAAAAAGAATCTATTAAAATTTTTTGAATTCGGATATAAATGAAAAAAAAAACAATGATCCAACATGAATTTTAAAAATTCATTTAAATTCTATAAATAAATGAATTTCAAGAGAAAAAAAAATCTGATTTAAATCTAAAATACTGTAATCAATATTATGTTTAATCTTTATAAACATTAAAATACTTCAAAATTTAAAGAAATCTTTTAAAAAAAGAAGAAGAAAAAAATTAACTGAAACTTTTAAAATCCTATTTAAATCAATTAAATTTGATTTAAATCAAATAAATCCAATTTTAAATTTTTTTTTTTTAAATTACGATTTTTATTAACCCAGTTTTGTTTCCACAGAGACTATAAAGAAAAGAGTACAAACGCAAAAGTAAAGCTGTGTATCAGTTAATTCTTACTGTAGGGTCTTTAAGAAACTCTCTATTTCAGAATGGGTATAACTCAACATAATTTTTAATTTTTAATAGTAGGGCATAACCTATTTTTTATCAGGAAGTCAGGTTTCTTTGAATAGTGAAAAATTCTAATTAATTTGAGTTGACCAATGTGGGCTAATTAATTCTGATGTTTACTTTGTTAAAAGATATAATCTTGGCACTCAATACTCAGTGCACAGACTAGCTAGCCTCAAAAGACATGCATAATGTTTAAAGTGACTTTATAATCTTCTATAAATATAAAAATTTCTGACCAATTTTTTTAAAAAGTTTTGGTTTCAAAACATGCCAATAAAATTACCCCATGAAGTGATGGTTACTGATATTGCACTTACAGTAGGACAGTAATCATTTAGTCCTTGCAGTATACTCTTTCTTTTTCCTTCAGTGCATTCTACACAACAATGGATTTAATACAGTTTTATATTAAAATTCTGAAGACAAGATAATTGAATTATCGTATATCAAATTATCATATCAGTAATCCAAGAGATAGGTGCCAAAATCTGGAGAAAAAAGCTGATCGGTTATGCCCTACTTTAAAAATATTTATTATATAGGCCTACTCTAATATTTTTAAATATTAATACAAATTATTTTCATTAGACTACAGTACAGTCCAGGGTAAAATAGTAGGTCAACTTCAACTACCCTGTCACAAAGACAAAAACAAAAAAAACGCAAAACACAAGGAACTCCACTCAAATTGACATTACACTACACTATACACACAATACACTCTACACACAAACTGTCTCCTATAATTTTTTGCTTTATTATTTTGACTGGATACGATTGAAAATTTTACAATTAAAATTATACGTAATATTAATAATAATATAGGCATAGGAGGCCAAACTAAACTATTTTTATTATAAATAATGTACAAAATAAAATATAGCCTGAGGTTTTAATAGTTTTAACTTTTAAATATTAATTTTAACTCATCCGATGCGGAACAATGCACACTGCGTTCATCCGCCGTTCTCAAAAGCACTGACAACGAACTCTTCGTTGTTTCAATATCATGTTTGTTTTGTTGATATTTCTCTGCTAAACTTTTTAAGAGACACTTTCAAATTAGATTTTTACATAGAAGAGTGGTGCTTCATTGTTTATCAGGGAAACAAAGGTTTATTTGTTGTCATTTGAAGCATTATTTTAATGATTTTCGTCACTTTTTTTCAACTGTTATGTTGTTAAGGGTACTCTAGGCCCTAGTAGGTGAGTAAGTTTCCTAGACGATTAACAGCTCAAAAAGCTTTGGAATTGTATTATACTATTTCTTTTGCTAGCGAAAATAATTTATATTTAGACTCGTTCGATGATTCCGATAATAGTAGTTTTAGAGGATTTGAGTTATAGAAGTGAAGATTAGGTATGCATACATCATAGGGTTCGGGGAAAAAATGATTTCGCATAAAATGTTTTCACATTTTATGGTTCTTTTCTCAGTTTCTGTAACTTATTTTATTTAAACTGAAGAAATAAGTTTACAAACATATATCATATAGACCTTTCAATTATATTTCATTTGATACCAAATTTAGTCTTATAAACCAAAGTTGAAAGAATAATATTTTAAATATTTTTTTAATAAATGAAAATGAAAATAAAAAATTCTGCAGCGAAAGAGTGAAATAGTAACTATAACCAGGCCTAGGTTAAGAAATAAACATGATTTGTATTTATAGCTTTTATAGGATTATAGATAATATTAATTTTTATAGGGCCTTATAGCGCCCTTATTCTAATTAATTTAATACTAATAATAATTGAACTTATTGATACTCATAATTGAATTGTGATACAACAAAAGTGAAAGTTCACTGAAAGCCAAATGAAAAGGTGGTTTGGATGAGCCAGCCAATGAGTTGTGTTAAAGGCTTTTCTCGTGTTAAAACAGAGTAAGTGTAGTGTAGTGATAAGTAAATAAGTTAGTAGTTAGTAGCTTAGACTTACGCAGTACTGTACCTTCTTAATCTCATTCTTTAACTTTTTATCTATATTTTAATAATTAGTTGTTTTTTTTAAATTTATTATTCTCATCAACTTCTTACCAAAACAATAAAATTGCGAAAGATAAAGATCACACTGAGCACAATTTCAAACTCTTCTTATGTGCTGAAACAATGTATACTATCACAGACATAATGGCGAAGCTTAGGGATAAAAAGGGCATTTTATCAATGTGACATTGCCACTATGAAAATATAGAAGACTTTTTTTACCCAGCCGACGCCATTTTTCTATGTGACGTGAAAATTTATTTTTGGTAAGTCGCTATGGTAACAATTCTAATAGGAAAATAAAATAATGCATTACATCAATTTTTCATCCACTTGATTTATTACCAACATAATTGTGTACATTGTTGAAATCTAGACTTTTTAATTTTAAAAAGTATTTATATTGTGAAAAAATAGTCAGCAGCAAATATTTTCCTGTCATCGAAATATGCCGCAAACAAATTATATACTGGTAGTCGATGGTCTTAATTCCGATGCCGACATTCTATGACGTAGTACGCATACTAAGGACGCTAGAGTCAGGCAAAATCATAGTCATAATGTTTACGATTATGATATAATAATTTTACTTTTTCAATATTGTTTATGTCTGTATACTGCATGAACTGCTGCTTTGTTGGGGAGGTGACTGTATGGAACAGGGAGCTGTGCATTCAAGTGTACCATTTTATTGTAGCATTATTTTTTTATGGGTGATTGAAGTTTCAGAATTTAGAGGAGAAAGCAGATAGACCAGAGTCAGATAGAGAGAACTTGAGAAGAACTTGAGTATAGTTAATACAAGTTAATAATATTTAGTATATTATTTCTCATGCTTGCAGTTCAAGTTATCTTGACATTGCTCAGACACAGATGATTGCTGCATTGAAATTCAATGAAATTCAAATTTAAAATAAGGCAATTAACTCTTTCGCTGCAGAATTTTTGTATCGAAAAAAATTAAATTTTTTTAGAAGAGCGAAAAAGAGTGAGAGGTTGGGTTTATTAAAAAATATTTAAAATATTATTTTTTGGTTCATAAGACTAGACTTGGTATCAGATGAGAGATAATTGAAAGGACTATTTATTTGTAGTTGTAGACTTATTTCTTCAGTTTAAATAAAACAAGTTACAGAAAAGAACCATTAAAAAAATGTGATAACATTTTATGCTAAACCATTTTTTCCCCAAACCCTATGATGTATGCATACCTCATCTTCACTTCTATAACTCAAATCCTCTAAAACTACTACTATGGGAATCATGTGATGGATTTAAATATAAATCATCTTCACTAATAAATGAAATAGTATAAATTATACTATTTCATTTAATATAAAACAATTTCAAATAAAAGCTTTTTGAGTTGTTTATCGTCTAGGAAACTTACTTACCTACTACTACTAAGGCCTAGATTAGCCATAGAAACAGCAGAAAAAAATAACGAAGAAAATCATTAAAATAACAAAAAAATAAACCTTGGTTTTGCTTATAAACAATGAAGTACTACTTTTCTATGTAAAGGTCTAATTTGAAAGTAACTCTTAAAAAGTTTAACAGAGACATAACAAAGAAACAAACATGATATTGAAACAACGCAGAGCGCGTTGGTTAGTGCTTTTTAGAACGGCGGATGAACACACAGCGTGTTTTTCCGCAGTGAAAGAGTTAAACTAATTTAATAATTTATAGGCTATTATGTCTAATATTAATATATAAATTAAATATAAAATAATCATTGAGACGGGCTAAATTTATTTATAAATTATAAACTAAACTTAAATTACTTATACTTATTTAACTTATTTATAACTTATAACTTATATCATTATCATAGATATAGTTAGTATTTAGGCTACCATCTACCATATAAACTTGTTCTAAAGTTTAATGTCTGTTTTATTATAAGTTAACTCGTTTTATAGCCATTTTAATTGTTTCTATAGTATAGTAGTTACTATCCTGGTGTCTCTGGTTTTGGTCTCTGGAAAAAATTTTGCCGGTGTTAAAAATGACTGAATAGTGGCACCATCTTCTTACTCAAGTTCTGGGATTGTTGCATTTATTTTATGTGGTAAACAATGGCAGGAGCATGTGATTTAAAAATTGATGTTCAAATAAAAATTTCTAAAACATGACATTAAATCTTTAATTATTTTTTTTTAAAAAGGAAGTATCGGTAAAACAAATGATTAATTAAAGCAAGCCTAGGGTTACCATGTGTCCAGGTTTCGTCGGACATGTCCTCTTTTTAGGCCTCTGTCCAGACGGCTTTCAAGAAATATGGCTTCTTTCCTGGTTTTTCCCCTGTCTGTCCCAGATAGATATTTTCTTGCTTATTTTTCCATGTTATATACAATTCTGTTCCACGAACTAAACACCCTGGCCAGCAATAGTTGTATGGTAAGGGTTACTAAGGTAACAACTGAAACTTTAGGTTCCGGAAGCCATTTTTGTAAACTTAATGCATAACAGTAAGGCAAGTTCATAATAATTTATTTTTCAAGTTAAATTTTAAAATATTTTATTTTAAAATGCTGAAACGTGTCTATTTACTGACAAACTGTAAACTCAATACCTAGGTTTTCATGCAGGTCAATATGATGGGAAGTTGAATGTTTGACATCTGGCAGTAGAAGTTATAGTTATACCTCTGTTTCCAATAATACAATAAGGATTTAAATGGGGCACGGGGATAAAGACCATGCTCTGAAAAACTTCATCTACAAAAGTTACCAAATTTTTCATAACACCCTGGATTCGAAAAGCAGAGAATATGTATCAGCAGCTATTGGCGTTTCAAGATGACAAGCACGATCACAGCTATAAATCAATGAATCAATGGACTGCAGCTGTTGCTTATTTTTAAAAACAATGTTACCTGGTTCTGATATTGAACGCAAAAGTCAGTTAGTGTAAAGTAATGTGTACTGGGCACTCACTTAATACAAGATTGTAATTGAAATTATTTACAATAAGAACAATACCGGTATTTTATGTTGTTTTTAACTTCACTTTAATTTGTAACAACAGTTAACTTTGGCATAGGCTACAACTTGGCCCAAAGAGCTGGCTACGGGTTGGTAAACAGATTAGTTGAAAATTTTGAGTGTCCTCTTTTTCATCTGAGGACTTAGGGTAACCCTAGGTAAGCGCAGATGTTTATTAATATTTAAATAATAAGGTAACATATTTTGTTAATATGATAGAGTGTATGCAGTTGCATAGGAAGTTGGATGTTCTGCATGGGGGGGCACTTTGTCTGGAGTGGCTGCATTTTCTGCCAAATGCTGGGTTTGTTATTTTTTGTAGAATGGGCAGTAAGAGACTTTGCCTATGAATTAACTCGATCTATGCTACCAAACATAACGACCTAGGCAATCTACAATAGCAATTTCATTATTCAATGTTTCTGGAGAAAATTATAAAATCTCCTTATTGAACTTAATACCCTGAAATATTTTTTTTTAAAAGTCGGCTTTAGAACATGTATTTACGGAATTTTATATTTTAATTAATACAATGGTCTTATTTATAAAGTAGGCCTTAATTAGATCCTAATATTAGTGTAGTATAATTGGTAGCCTAACCAAAGTTACTAAATAAAATGACTTCTTTATGGCCTAAAATACTAAAAGTAGTTACAATAAATATTTAACTGAGAAATATACTCTGTTTGAAATCTTTTGTGCTAATCAATTAGAACAGGAGAGGCAAATCCCGCTAGCTTGTTGAAAAAAATGGCAAACTTTCTGTTGGTTTTATCCGGTGCTTGCTGTTTTACTTAAATTTCAGTAATTATTTTCCTGTCATTTCAGCTTTAAACACCATCACATGTTTAATAGTAATAATTAATTATTGTAATTATCTTCAACAGAAAAAGCAATGGATAATATAAACTCAGAATCCATGTCCAAACAGGCTCAACAAATTTGGGCAATGTTAGATGACATGTCAGAAAATGATCCATCAGCTTATAAGAAGTTTATTGAGCGCCAGTTGCAAGAAGGGAAAGAACATATTTCTCCCCCAGAACCTCATATGTGTGTGCAAGCTACATTAGTAGTAAGTAACTATTATAGTTTATTATTTTTGAGGGCATAAAGACCATTTTTTATATAAATTATGTATTTTGAAAAACTTTAATTTTAATTTTTTTTTGGATATAATCAATATTTTATTTTTGAAATATCATTTTTATTAGAATAAACGCTCTAAATCATTTCTCAGCAACAACAAAAGTTATATCAAAACTATGTATTTAAATTTAAGAAATAAAGAAGATAGAGCTCAATCGTAAATTGAGCAGAAGAGCAATTTAACAGTGGTGCATAACAATAACAGAGAACTTTCATTAACAATATTTTAAAAATGAGGAAATTCTTTAAAAAATTATTAATGAATGGAAGAATTATTCAAATGAGATCAAGCTATACTAATCTGGTAAAAAAAAAACAACAGAGAACCTGCTCAATACATGGTATGGTAGAGGAAAATCCTCAGGAAAATATATGTCCTAGTGATACTGTGATAGAAAATGATGTCTGGCGAATCCGTACAAACCAAGAGCTTTACCAATTGTACAAAGACCCCATAGTGGAAATAATTTTTAAAAGTCAAACTGCACTGGGCAGGACATGAAAGAATGCTGGATTGTAGAGCAGCAAAAGTTATATACAGGCAGAACCCTAGGGGCAGACGACTCACCGGTCGTCCAATACTGAGATGGATAGACAATGTAGAGAAGGATTTCCACCAGTTGGGGGTTCGCGCATGGAGGTGGAAAGCCATGGATCATTCCCAATGGAAGGATGTGGTGGAGCAGGCCAGAGCCCTACATGGGCTGTAGTGCCACTGATGATGATGACATATATTAATCTGACTTTGCACTGACACGGCTGCATCTATACATCAGATCCATTACCGTACCATATAATTGGAGCAACATACTGTGGAAAAATAGATGGAAGTTTAATACCTGACTTGATATCATATAGCCTTAAACCTGTACCCCTTATAATGCTTCCAAATACACTTTTAAATAACAGATTCCAGATGGTAATGAGGGGGAGAGACTGCAGTTGGGTTAGGTAAAAGGGTCAGGTTTTCCAAAACTTTATTTTTCTCATTTCCTAGATATTAGATGGAAGTATTGAAAGCTAATAGATGAACACTCATTACATCTGTAGCCCATGAGATAAGGAAAATTTGATAATAACATGTATTTAAATTAATTATATGTAGAGCAAGTTAACTAGCATTTATCGGCAAAGGGCACATTGTTTCTTAATGTAATGATTACAATTTATAATATTTCAGACAAAACCTTCTAAACCCTTGTTTATAAACTTTTGCTCCTGGAAGCGGATCCCAGAACCAAAGTCACCTCAAGATCCCGTGCCTGTTACAGGAACTAGACTTACACATGAAAAAGGCAAGTCTCTCAATCAGACAGAAAAATTTATTTTATTTTTAACATATCAGGTATTTTTAAAAAGATAAGAATTAGATCTATTCAGTCTTAGATGAAAGGAAATTGTTAAAATTTATTTTTCTATTTGTATACTTAATTATATTTGTTTGTATGTGGATAATTGGGGAGATTAATATGTTACTTGGATAATTTGATAACCATATTAATACATGAGGAGAGAATTATGCCTTTAGAGTGAGGTGTAAACAAAGCTGTCATTGTCATAATTAGCAAAAATAGAAAAGATTTTAAAATAAAAAGTTGCTTTTAATTTTTATTTGGATCTTTTCTTTTTTTTGTTAGAAGTTGCCGGTAACTTAATATTATAATTTAAAAAAATCAAGTTTGTTAAAGTCAAATTAGATTAAACAAGAATTTAAGCCTGCCATGCAAAATAGTGTAGGTCACTACTAATAGAGTAAGAATCCTTCTTTAACTCATTCAAGCTATGCTATTAGTAGTAATTTTTTACAATTTTGCATTAAGGTCTGTAGGACCTATAATCTCAATGGCTAAGGTCACATGGAACACTTTCCACATGCATAGGCAATGGCTCTGACATCTGTTCAAATATTTAGAGTCAATTCTAAATGTTAAAAGGATTGAGAAAGTCAAAAAGATTATTAGATTCCTGACTCTTAAAATTGAGATGATCTGGTACCTAGTAAAAGTATACAATCCTTACTTCAAAAGCACTGAGAATTTGTTCATTTTCTTTGCTCCTTTATGCAGATAAATTTATAATTTAAAAAATGGCAGTCGTTTCCTGTATTCTGATTACCGGGTACCTCACAACATTTTTGTTTTTTAAATGTAAAATACCTTGCATAAGAAACAAACCAAAAATTCAATGCTCACACTTTTATGGTAGTTTTTTTGTAACCAATACCTTAGTTGTGGGGCAATGCTTGAACTTATAACAAATTGCCCTATGCTATTTTAGATATTCATTTCTTTTCTTAAGGTGGTTTCTCTCTCACTTCCGTTGCATTCAACCCAAGAGTGTTAGAGGAGTACGGTCGTAATGCCAAAAACTCTGTAGATGGTGACACTCTTATACAGCTGGCTCTAGACTACATTGAAGCTGAACAGAAGGTCAAGGTCACACGCACCTATACTGTGCTACCAGTGGAGACGCCACACAAAGGTGACCTGAATCTCATCCAGCTCAGCTTTACCAAGTTAAACAAGCAGCAACCTCAGCCTCAAAATGATGTAGAGGAACTTGAAAAAATGTTTGGCCCGCTCTCAACAAGAGAGAAAGACAGTCTGCTTTACAAACTCACCAACATGGCTGGAAACGATGCCACAGACAAAGATGAACATCCCGACATTGTCTTATCTGGCATCCCAAGCACTCCAACCACCAGGGTTAAACTGATAGAAGAACTGAAAGATATCAAGTTGACAACACCAAAATATTCCCTGGAGCCCCTGGATGCTCCTAATGGTAGACAACTTGTGTTGAGAGTGGATCTGCCTGGTGTGAAGTCAGTTTCAGAGTGTGAATTAGATATTTCAGAGGTAATGCTTTTTTTTAAATGTAATTCTTTTAAGTACCGGTAACTGTTGATAGAGCAGATCATCCCAATGATTAAATATTGCCCTTGATGTACTATATTATTAGACATGTGGCACTTCACCTTTGAACATCTGTCCTGTCGATGGTATTGGGGAGAGTCATGTATTACACTCTGAAATCTGATTAAAAGATTTTTTGTATTGGAGGATGCATAGTCATTGGTGTCCCCAGAAGTAAAAAAATGCACACTCTTACAGCATTGTCCAAATTATTTGATATCATAATGATTACGATACTTAAATTTTGTCATGTTCTCTGGGTATGAAAATTAGACATTGTGTGTGTGTATTTAAGCACCGCAACCTGGGCATACAATAAATTGTGTATACACACATATACAGTAAGCCATCAATAATCTGGACTACTCAGTAACTAAGAAAATCTAGATTGCCCAAAGAGAAACAAAAATTATCAAAATGAGAATCGCATTGTGTTTTTAAGTGAATGCATTTGCATCTCTAAACTTTACTATAACAAAAAAAACATTCTGGGCAGCGTTATAATAGTAGTCTTTCACAAGTCACCCAGTAAACCTAGACCTCATTATTTAAAACACATAGGTTATTACTTTTTTAAAGTAAAATATTTTATGTGATCTGACAGTGACCGGCAATGGTGAAGGCGTATGTAGGTTTTTTTTTCTGGTTAATTCTTGTGAGCTTATAGTTTAATATTTAATTAACTGAACTGAAGCTTCCAGTTTAGCTATGAGAATTTAAAAAACGATTAAGTCGAGGTTAAGCCACAGTAGGTCCATATTATTAACGTATGACTGTATAAATATATATTTTCATAGTCGTTAAAAAATTATCTTGCTTTTTTTTCCCCCCTAAGGATGATGTAAAACTTGTTGTGCCTGGTCAGTATGAGCTAAAAATCAAATTGCCAAGTTGTATAGAAGATGAAGAATCCTGTGCCAAATTCAACAGAAAAACAAGTGTGTTAACATTGACTATGCCTGTTAAGACATAAATTGTTATTTAAATATTTTTATATAAACATAATATAAGTATGCCAATCACAAATATACTGGAGCTTTCAATTCTCAGATTATTCAATTCCACCTGAAATTCATTTCAGCTAAAAAAATATATACCAGGTATATAATTACATTTGTCATAATTGATATATTGGAACATTAAGTGCACAACATCTCCATGAAGTAAAAGTAAATTAACCTGCATTTTCTCTAGATAAACCATAGCACAAGCCAGAAACTAAATGATAGTTAAATTTATTGATTTAAATCAAGCTCATTCATAAGTAGTATGAAAAGCTTACTAAATAAAAAAAATAATCTATGTGACCAAACGCTTGATTTCCATCTAATCTTATTTCTACTGCTTATAAAATCATAAAAAGATTGTTTAGATGTACCCGGTAGGTGAAAACCAATTCAACTGCAAGTTATTGCTGAAAACTCTCAGTGTGTGTTACTGTTAGCATAATTAAGTACATTTATGTAAATAATCACTTGTTGATGTTTCTGAAAAGTCTTGTTCGGATAAATAAAGATTTATATTTTTGTTAATTTTGTTCTCACACATTCATCAAAGTTGTCTTAACTGTATATTCCATTACTTATTTGTGTAATAATGTTCTAATTTAATAGTAATAGTAATACTAACACCTTTGATCTGAAATTTAAAACTCATTAAATTGCATTAGTGTTTCTTCTGTCCTAATTAGTAATTTGGGCACCCGGTTTTTCAAATGAAAACTAAAAATATTATGCATGCACTCCAAATTGGTCCAGATTTACAACTAAAATATTATGTTTATTCTATAGATATTGGAGTATAAGTGGTACACAAAATAGTAAATTATTAGTAACTTATGATTAAGTCAGGTAACTGGGATGAGCTCTAAACAATTTTGATTAATGATTTATACTCATAACAGACTAATGAAAGAAATTTAACTTAGTAAAAAATATTTAAAAACACATTTCCTTTAAAATAAAATTTCAAAGTCATAGACTTTAATCAAGTGTAACAATTAAAATATATATATATTAACCTTTTCATTACTGCTGGTTTTGGCATCGATTTTTGCTGACTAGTCTAGGCAATTAAAAAATTTTAAGATGAAACTTCCGGTATTATTTCCTTCTCTATCAAATTCACTTATTAACTTCTCTATAGATAACAAATAAAGAAATATATAGCATTGAAATATGACGTCGACGTGACGTCCTTGGTATTTCAGAAAAGTTATTTGCCTATTTGTTATGACGACAATGTGACGTCCTTGCTAATTAAAAGTGGGAGTCGACGTCATCTGTAACGAAAACGGTTAAGTGACTAGTGCTAAAAGTACTTAAGTCACATTTTGTCAAAAATGAATCTAAACTTTGACTTTTTCTAATCCATTTTAACCAAGTGCACTGCAGAAATTCGAACACATCAAAATGTGCCGAAGGCCATAATTAAACATAACAAAACATGAAATTGATCACATTTTATAGACGAAAATCATAATTGAACTTTATTTCAAAATGTGTATTTTGTGACTCAAGTACTTTTAGCACTTAAATCTTCAAATTCAAAATAAATTGTGTACGTGTGTGGATAACTGCATCCAAATTAATGTGTTATTCAAGCGTAGACTCTTTTAAGTTTTGTGAGTTAACAAATATTATTATTATTCATGAGAATATTCTTAAATTTCATAAGTATCATAAAAAGATTTTTGACAGTAAAATCTTCTACTGCTCATCCTTGCATCTCATCTACAAATTTAACAGAACACATTTCATTCATAATAACCAAGTATTTATTACCTTTTAGAGACACATCATGTTTTCACCGACATATAAAAACAAGATTAACTTTGATAACATTTAACTTGATTACTTGTATGTAATTTTTCTTAGATAACCACATGTACACAGTTCTAGAAAAATTCACTCATCACAGTTGCAACAGCTTATCAAAAACCTTCAAATGGGTCATATTTTGCAGAATCAGCTTGCGCCTCTAACAGACGTTTCTCCTCTGCCTTCCGTTCTGCCTCAACTGCTTCCTTTATCTTGGCCTTTTCTTGAGCACTAGGTCCTGGCCATACTAGAGCAGGTTCTATAGAGAG
Organism: Lymnaea stagnalis; assembly: GCA_964033795.1. Lineage (NCBI taxonomy): Eukaryota > Metazoa > Mollusca > Gastropoda > Lymnaeidae > Lymnaea > Lymnaea stagnalis. The sequence goes on along the minus strand of CAXITT010000635.1, from coordinate 382,591 downwards.
AAAGAATTTATTAGCATAAGCAGAGAGCAAAAACGTTTTTTTAATTACACAAATAAATGTAATGGTTACTCTTTTAGAATTCCCAAGACTGCATTGCTGTTATAATATTCAAACTCTACCAAATGTTTTATTTTCAGTAGGCTAATTCTTTATATTTCATCAAACACTTATGTCACATTGCTAATCACAATCCATGTACGGAACACACCAAGTCAATCTAATTCTAAGGCAGATTTGGCACCTCTCAATAATCAAAGATTGTAAAACTTGAAGTTACAACAAATATTTTGATTAGATCTCTGACTTCAAAATTTCAATTAGATTGTTAACTAATTTAGATATATATAAGAATAATACGTTCTCACAGGCTCACAAAATATAAAATGTTAGCCCTTTCACTCCTTTGAAATATGGACGTGGCTGTTCTAGTAATAAAGTTTTACCTGTAAAGTTAAATGTTGGAAACTGAGTCATGTCAACACCTTTAGCTCCAAATGCCCTTTCCAGGTTACCAAGCACTTCTTTTAGAGATGCCTCTGATTCTGGGGTTGCATCCACCAACTTTCCATTTTGAGATCTGTAGCAAAATAAAAATTGTAAAAAATATTGACATTATCTTATCCACTTGCATTGTTATTTAGAACCAGAATGGTGCAGATCTATATTAAGTGTGGTTAGAAATCTTCTTTATTCCACACACACAAAAAAAACACAAATGTGGCAAATGAAAAATAAAATTAACTTTACTATATATACATCAACAAATTTTTAAACTAAATAAAATCAACAAATAAGCTGCTTGATTAAACCAAATTATATTAAAGCAAAATTTGAATTTTTTTCCTAAAGAAGATGCTAAAATTTTGGTTCAGTTCTTGTATTTGAGACACACTTCACCTCTTACTCTTACCCTAAATTTGGAATCTTTATTTGGCTTGTTGAATCCCATCACAAATAATAAAATCTCTAGGCATGTAATACATGGATTTATAGCTGTAAAACTGAGTTCAATAGGTGGTGTCCAAAATAAAGTGTGATATTTAAATGCGTGTTTTGTATGTAACTTTAATTGATGGGGAGTTCATGCAAAGCAGCCGCCATTGTTTGTCATGTTATTTCCTTTCTTCTTTGCTTTTTTCAACTGAAAATTGGGAAGGAAATTATAAAGTCATATTATTATCCATTGTAATACATGCACTTTAATCAGCACACAAAAATTACTCACTTGTTGCGATAGTCTCTAATCTTGTCAAGAAACAATTGTTGTATAGGATCTTGGTTGTGTACTACAGCAGTAATTCCCAAATTCCTTTGAGTAGCAGCATTCGCTATGGGCACAATTTTTTGAAGTACTTGACGCAACATTTTGGCCTATCAAAATAAAAAAAATTTAAATATAACTACATAAAATTACATGTTTCAAAACGTTGATGTGGTAAATAATTTTATTATGAATATACAGTGGAGCTTGGATTTTTTCATTATCCAAAACATGGTTATCGGAATAGCCCAAGTAATTTATAATATATGTTTGTAATAAAGTAGTAGCCAAAAACTAAATAAACAAAATTTGACCACTAAATGTGGAGGACTAACGAACATTACAACCAAAAAAACGCATTACGGGTACTTCAAAAACTACTATATTTAATTTATTTTTATTTCATTTCTATTAAAGATACAAATGTAAGTCTATTATTCTTGGGGAATTTTGTTTTTACTGACCACTAAAAAGACTGTAAATCTCAATTTATAAGAGGAAGGAAGCATTGCCTTCTACCTATCGCATATTAGTCTAGCTGCTAGGGTATATTTTGCTCTACCCAACAGGCAACACTACCATTAATAATAAACTAGTGACTGGGTGGGACAAGTTGAGCACTAGGTGAAATTGGGATTTCTGAGAGCTCAACTTATTATTGCGACAATGCGTATGTGCAATAAATTTAACACTTCCTTTTCCGCCCTTTTGCAGAAAATACCATTTTCATCAGATAATAACTTAATTATTTTAAATTTCAAAATATTTAATAATAGTCGTCAATAATTTCGATGCGTAGTATCAAACCTGCAACCAAGACTACATGAAAAAAAGGGGGGGGGATATATAATTTTATATGAACCCATTGCCGGTATTTCACTGAATAAAAGCACATTTGTATACTTTTCACAATAAAAGCATCAAATGACAAAAATTAATTAAATAAATTTATTATGTAAACATTTAACTGTGGTATGTAAAATTGAAGGCCGGTGAGGGGTAGGGTAAGATGACCCCTAAGCATATTATGCAATGTGCAAAATTGAGCATAGTGACTATTACAGGCTATCCCTCAGATATTTAATATGTCAGAACACCAAAGACTGAAGAAGAGAGAGATCACCCAGGATTGCCAACCTTGCCCCGGGAAGTCAAGTTACATAGGTTTTCTTTTTAAAATGCAGTGCAATTGCAGACACAAATGTCAATTGTATTGCACATGACCACAATAACAAATTTAGATTTGTGGCATCATCCTAATGCACCACTTCCTGTCGGACCCGATTTTTTTGTTGTTGCTTTTTTATTTTTATGACGGGTGAAAAATTATATTGTTCGGAAAATCGTGATTTTAAGGGGTTTGTCGGAAGGTCGGAATGAGGGGTAAAAAATCTGTATAATTCTGACAAAATCGGAAGGGTTGGCAGGTCTGACATAGCGCCTGGTGCAAAATTGAACATAGCTAATAGCTGGATATCGCTCAGATATTGAATATGGGAGAATATGCTGTTATGTAAACACAGGTACTGTGCAGCGCAATTACTTAATGGACATTTATTAGATATTTCGATAGATTTATTTATAATCTGGTGACAACAGTACAGATTGTTGTCTGCTAGAGTGTGGAAACAGGAAGTTATCCACACGTGTTGATTGTGTGCTCTACAATTATTTATAGGGACTCAACTCGCCCCATCCAGTCACTTTGAAAAGTTTTGAGTGTAGTAAGTAAGTAGATTTAGCTTTTTGACCACAACCACTGTTACTGTTGTTAGTGTTACGAGTGTTGTTAGTGTTAGTAGCTAATTTCACAGCAACTTAGCTAAAGATTAAGTTGAGAAAGTAAATTCTCATTTTTATTTATAATATTTGGTAAATGTTGAGAAATCTCCCTGGGGTTTCTGCCATCTTGGTTGACACAACCAGTTAATTCTGTCACTAAACTAAACCTTAACTAAATGCACCCCTATGCCTAACCTAAACCCTAAGCCTACATGGATCTCTCAACCTCACTGCCTCACCTAAACCCTAATTCAAGTAATTCACTGCAACTATAATAAACATGCAAATGACGTCACGGGGATGATACTCAACATTAGCCTAATATTATATGTTATAAACAGGGATATTCCTTTGAAATTTTTCTTAAATTGAAAAGTAAGCTTTAAAATTGTTTCAAGTGTGCGCTACTTGGCAAGACTATAAAAAGTCAAGTCAAGACGTCTCAAGTCATACTCTGAATTGCTTATTTAGTCTTTATCGTTGAAGACTAAATGAAATTTCTCGAAACAAATTACAAGCTAGTGCTTTTTCTAAGTCTTTAGTTATACATGCAAATATGTCATGGTGAAAACAGTTCAAATATTAAAAAGTTTCAAAAAATTTAGTATGACCTTACCAAATTTTTCAAGGCAACACTGTCGACGGCAGATCTTCAAGTAGAGAAATTAAGAAAATAAGGATTATTGGATTCCGCAATCCTAATTATATTTCGCACATTATAATTAAATTCAAAATTAATTTATCGGATTTTTAACAAAAACATTTATGTGTATATATATAAATATATATATATATATGTATATACTAGCAAAATACCCGCGCTTCGCAGCGAAGAGCATTTTTTAAAGAAAAAAAGGCAAGAAATTATCAAGTATCCGCTTATTCCAGAGACTATACAATGCATTCCCTTGCGAAAATAAATCCTGCCTCAAATTAAAATCAATGCCAAGTTTTTGTAAGGTACGTCCTTGGGACCCCGATCCTGGTAAAGCCCAAAATGCTAATGAGTCCCCATACTCATTCTGAACCCTATTCCGGCGTAATCCCTTAACCCGGTGTGATCCCGTTCCCAGTGGTGTGTGGGATCCTATTTTCTTGTGACTCCGGATTAGACCTGCCTGCCTAATTTTTTTTAGCCGGATTTCTCCGTAAGTTGACATTTGCGGCTGATTTTCGGCTGAATACGAAATAATCGGCTGAAATTCGACTGAAGCCTGGCCATTCATGAAGTAATAAAACTTCAGCAATAAAACACTTTTACAATACTTCATAAAAAGTTTTATTTTTTCAAACAATAGGAAACAAAAAGTTGTATATGCTGTCCTTCTAATACAGTGCATGGAATGAATGCATTTACCTAAATGCATCATATAGAATTGTTACATTAGAAATGATATAACATAAAAGTCATCAGTTATTGACTTAGACTTAACTAGTATCTAGTTAATCGAAACAATTAATTTAGACTTACCTTTCTACTAGTAGAAGTAGAAGATCGTTGAGCCATAATTGAGTAATAATAAATCGTATATTTACGACAAAGATTAACGATATCTTAAATTTATTTATTTTATTTATTTATTTTAATTAGTATTTAATTAATTAAAGTTGTAAGATAAAGCTAACTCGCAAGAACTGTATAAATAACTCGGGTTTTTTTTTTCAAACTTCTGGCGACAGTTCATCTAAAAATGCAATCGATCTTAAAACAGAACGCCATGAAATTTAAGAAAGCAAAAACATTACGTTACGGCGACTCGTTCATTTTTCGGCGGATTTACGGCGGACGAAATACGGCGGCTAATGCGACGCGCCGCATATTTTCCGGCGGATTTTTGGCGGACGAAAATTGGGCGGCGTATTCGGCGCGTGGTGTCGGCTGAGGGGTCTACTCCGGATCCAGGGGGAATCCAGATCCCATTGGGATCCCGATCCCGTCGGTGTCTTGATCCCAGTGGGATCCCGATCTCAGTGGATTCCGATGGGCTACCGATCCCGTTAGGATATCGTTCTCTGTGGGATCCCGTTCCACCTAGGGACTCTCTTTTCCGATGTTATCCCTTTTCCTGAAAGGATCCTGATCCCGGTTTGATCCCGTTACCCGATGGGATCTTGATGGTATCCTGTTCCCCGATGGGATCGCATAACCGCTGGGCCCCATTAGGATCCTGTTTCTCTATGGGATCATGTTCAGTGCGTTTTTTTTTTTTAAATAAGCTTTTAGGTCTAATTATGTATCCCCGTAGAACAATATAGAACATTCTAGATTAAATGTAATATCCTCCATGAAACGTGTAAAAAATTTTACTTTTGGACGTAATTATTTCTCGAATGCGAAATATTATGAAACTATATTGTACTACTATAAATATAGTACATTTAAATTGATATAGGCTATAGGGGCCCCGGTGGGGGCCATTTAATAAAGTACCATTTTTAGTTACGTCTGAGAAGAAAAAAAAAGGGGTGGGGGGGTTGCTATAAAAAATTTTCAGATAAATTATAGATTTAAATTTGTCCTATTAAAATTGGTTTTAAAATGCCATAGATATAGCTTTTTTTTAATTATCGAAGTTTCTTGAAAATTCTAGATAGGCACTGAATGGATTGGATATTATTAGTTTTAAATCTACCGATATTTTAATATGGGCTAAGAAGGATATTGCTACAAAGCTAGGCCTAGATCCACCAATTCACATAGAACCTATAGTGTTGTGTAACCCTATTGATATTTATATCTTATATTGATTTTTATACAACGTAAGTATTTGTATGACAAAGGCTGGGATGAGACTCGTTGTAATGAAGTATTCATTCAGTATTGCCAGAATTTATAATATGAATTTTGGAATGTGAAATGATTCTAATAATAATGTGGGTTAAACTTGGGAAACATACTGTCCACTGACTTATGTGTTGGGGTGGGGTGGGGAGAGGCTTCCACTGACCTTAAAATTGACAAAATCTTTAAATATACATTAACAATATGGGCAGCATGATGTCTCTAGAAGTGTGAGTCTCCTGGTAGAGTGAGGCATGCTAGAAGAATGAGCCCCCCCCTTCCCTAGAAAGGTGAGGCCCGCTGGAAAAGTGAAACCCCCTAGAAGAGTGAGCCCTACTAGAAAAGTGAGGCCCGCTAGAAAAGTGAGGCCCCCTAGAAGAGTGAGGCCTGCTAGAACAGTGGGGCCCCTTAAAAGACTGAGGACCCTTAGATGATAGAAGTCGCTAGAACAGTGAGGCCCCCTAGAAGAATGGGGCACCTTAAGAGAGTGAAGTCCATTAGAAGAGTGAGGCCCCCTAGAAGAGTGAGGTCTGCTAGAAGAGTGAGGCAAGTGCCCAGTGGCCGACGCCTTATGAATGCACTGATCTATGCTTGTAAACGTTACCGGGTAATTAGAACAAAGGAACTGGTAGAACACGTTGGCCACTATCTGATTCCCTTGTAAGACATGTTCGTTTCTTTTTTTTTTAAATCCTTTATATTAAATTCGCTTTTTTCGTGGCAGGTTGTCAAAGTTTATGGATGGCTAATTGATCCACTTCCCGTCAACCTATCGAGCTGAAACTTGGCCCATAGACTCGTTGCCGATGACAATACATTCTTTCAAATTTTCAGCCCCACCCCCAACACCAACCCCGTTAAATCCCCTTTTCCTTTTTTTAAAGGGCAAGATGAAAAAAATATGATGCCACTGATTTCACGAAATAAAATTCCCACTAACTGCGCTACATGAGATTCTTAAAATATATACATTTTTATCGCCAATGCGTTTGGTGCGAAATATTTTCTTTTGTTTTGTGTTTCTCTGAAATAGTTATGGAGATAAATCCGCGGTATAAATGCGGGTGGGACAATAAACGATTAAAATAGTTCAGTGGGGTGAACAAAAAAAATGTGCGGTTGCGAGCCTTGGGGGTTGCGGTTGGGGAGGGGGGCAGTAATTGGGATTCTTATAAAGTGGGTTACTTGTAAGCATGTGTAAAAATAATGTTTTGGGCAATGTTCAGCCTATTTTGTTGACACAAGATTAGGCTTAAACTATGGTGTTATAGTCGTGTAAAGATTAGGCTTAAACTATGGTGTTATAGTCGTGTAAAGATTAGGCTTAAACTATGGTGTTATAGTCGTGTAAAGATTAGGCTTAAACTATGGTGTTATAGTCGTGTAAAGATTAGGCTTAAACTATAATGTTATTGATGACTCAGGACTAGGCTTAAACTATAGAGTTATAGTCGACTCAAGATTAGGCTTAAACTTAATCTATTGTGTTACAGAGTCAAGAATAGGCTTAAACGTGAGTGTCATAGTCGAATCAAGATTAGGCTTAAACTCTGGTGCTGTAGTCGACTCAAGATTAGGCTTTAACTCTGGTGCTATAGTCGACTCAATAGTTAAACTGAGATGCATAACAGATCGACTCACGCTCAAATACCATATTTCTTTTTTAAATATATTCACTTATGTTTGCTCTGTGATAAATCTATTAATCACAAAAGGAGACAAAAAATGACTCTAGGATTTGTGCACTTCCACGGCAATCTTTTATTCTCTACGCATATAGACACGTTATTATTCTGTTTCGTCATGGCGACGTTAAAAAATCCCCCAAAAAGATGTTAAAATAGAGGAAATATTCAGTCCCACCTTGTCATAACTGAACGGGTTTTTTTGAGGGAATACACCGGGGGGGGGGGGGGAAGACAAGTGCCCCCCACCCGGAGCAAAATGTGTACAACATAAAGATTGTAGGCCTATATAATTTTTTTTATTAAAATGACTAAATTGTCTTTTTTAAACAGTGTTAAAAACATTAATATAATATATGTTTGCCTTTAAACGATTAGAGTTAGTGGAATATCTGAAATATCGCTACGCTGGATATATTTGATAATCAGTAGGCCTATAGTTAAGACTATTCTTGTTAAAGGCGTAGGCCTATAGCATTCTATTATAAATATCGCACTGGCCGCTTCAGTTTATAAATTTTCCGTAGTTCGCATATATCGGTATTTCTATTCAATTATTTCGTGCCACTTCACAAGTTTAAAGATTTAAATAACACTTTTTGTAATTCGAAGTGGCTATTCGTACCCGGGTACCAGAAGTGAGAGATTGGGATTAAAAAACAACTATTAAAAATTTAAGTGTTGGGTTTGTAAGACAAAATGAGGTATCAAATGAAAGATAGTTGAATGGACTAAATGTTGTAAACTTAATTCTTCAGTTTAACTAAAATAAACTACCACAAATGACATTCGAATAGCATTGAGTCTAAAGGGATCCGGGTCCGAATAGCTAGTGATGATAAGCCAGTAGAAAAAAATATATATAAAGAACTTGAAAAAAAAAATAGAATTTCGATTATCTTGCAAACTCCATTTTATTTTGGTAGTAGTTAAAAATAAATTCTATCGAATTGGTACTTTTGGGAATTTACACTTTATTTTAATACGTTTTTCCTCACAAAAAAATCACACAATAATACATATATGATATCTTTTGTAAGCAACTCATGTGTTCTTAACATAATTATGCCGGTTAAATACGATTTTTAAAAGATACCAATTTTTGAAAATCCATAAATATGTAGTCTTTTTTACAAGAGAGTTTGTGTGTGTGTGTGGGGGGGGGGGGGTTTTTTTGTTTGTTTTTTTTTTTGTTTGGGTTTTTTTTTTTTTTTTTTTTTTTTTTTTTTTTTCAAAATTTTTTT
>CAXITT010000635.1:354211-369183 GCA_964033795.1 Lymnaea stagnalis | reverse complement strand
ATATATGCATTTAAAAAATAATTGAAATTATCAAGTAAATAAGAATTTTCATTTCTTGTCAATGGAGGAAGATTTGCAAAAAGAATTGCTACAAGCTCACTTTTGTGATAAAATGAGCTATACAAATGTTTTTAAAATGCCAGAGTGTTTCTTGAGAATTTTAGTGTCTAAAAAAAAAACAGCAAGAAGCAATATATTACCTATCGCTTGGCTTTCTTATAGACAGCTCATGTATGTGTCTGTCATACCGGTTAGCCTCACACGTCTGTGAGGTTCTGTAGGTGCATTGGCGGCACTCAGAGTCATACACCTTGGCCTCATCACATTTGATTGGAATGGCTTCGCCTGCAGACGAGGTTTTTTGTTTTTTTGTTTTTTTTTAATGGATGACAACCAATACTTTATTACATTCACCTGTAAGTTTAATTAGGGTACAACAACACTACTGATATTGACAACAACACAGTGATATTGAAAACAACTTTGATTTTGACAACAACTCTGATTTTTGACAATAATAATTTTGAAAATAGCTCCTATTTTGACAACAATTCGGGATATTGACAACAACTCTGATTTTGACAAAAACACTGACATTGACTACAATACTGATATTGACATTAACACTGACATTGACTACAATACTTATATTGACATTAACACTGATATTGACAACACCACTGATATTGACAACACCACCACCGATATTGAATATAACACTGATTTTGACAACACCACTGATATTGAAAACAACACCACTGGTATTGACAACACGACTGATATTGACTGTGTTATATAATAAAGAGCTTGTTTGCTCCAACATCACCCATTTCAGTTACCTTTACAACATCTAATATAATGTTGACAACCCTGTCGGCACGAAGGATAATCACCGTCTTCTCTGTCCTTGCAGGATTCCACACATGCTGTGAGAGGTATCAAATTGGTTGAAATTTATATGAAATTTTGTTTGAATATAAAACCTCAAATTTCTTTCAAACATTATTTAATGTGGTAGGTTGGATGGGACTCACTAGCCCTGGACGGCAACTCATCTAAGAGAAGGAAAACTCTGAAATCAAACCAGGAGCCAGAATGATCAAGGAATTTGATCGTGGGCCCCCAAAATATAAGAAGAAGAAGAAGGTCTTATTAAAGGCACACAAAAATAGTGTAATTGACGTGTATAGTTAGACCTAGATTACCCGACATAATACAGATCTGGACGTTTTAACAAGATGCCTCCACCATGGAAAAACAAAGATTAAAATGTGCATGAATTCAAATTCATGTCAAATGATCTTGACCCACCCCTTCATAATCTCTTCCTATATCTTCATAATCTCAACTTATACCTTCATAATCTCTAAAAAAAACTTCATAATATGTATGTGTATCCATACCTTCATTATCTCTAACTATACTTTCATAATCTCTACTCATACCTTCATAATCTCTGGCTATACCTTCATAATCTTTTGTATAAACCTTCATAATCTCTACCTATACCTTCATAATCTCCACCTATATATATATATATATATATATATATATATATATATATATATATATATATATATATATATATATTTATAATCTCTATCTATATATTTATATTCTCTCTCTATACCTTTATTATTTTATCTATATTTTTATAATCTCTCTATATTTATATATATATATATATATATATATATATATATATATATATATATATATACATATATATATATATATATACCTTCATAATCTCTACCAATACCTTCATAATCTCTGGCTACACCTTCATAATCTTAACTATATTTTCATAATCTCTAACTATACCATCATAATCTGAATATATACCTTCCTAATCTCTAGATATACTTTCACTGCTGAATACCAAAAAAAAAATGAAGAGAAAGCCATAAATAGGGTGGACACTAGACATTTATTAAGACAAAGAAGATGGTTGGTCTAAGCAGAATTGTATACAAGTTGTAGCAGGTGCTTAAGTTAGGAATGAAACCTTGCTTGTAACTTACGGCAGTCGACACAGTCAATAACGGGGAGAGTTGTGGTCGGGCGTGTCAGCTGACACCATCTCTCTTCCTTGCCATCTCCCCCTTCGCAGCTCGTGTCGCAGTTGCTCAGCAAGTTTTCTCTAGGCACGTGACACCGTCTCGTGCGTGTCTGTAACATGAAGCTGTCACAACTTGACCACAGGCCCCAGGTTTCCCATTGAGGTGTTTCTGAGGGGGGGGGGGCATTTATAAGTAAAACTAGGACTTAACCGGGTGGATTTTTTTTTACACCGGGTCCGATAATTATGAGAAAAAACCCGATGGACTCAAGTGTTACCAAAAAAAAAAGTTAACTTCTCATTTGCTATGATATATGCCAGCTTTTAAACAATAGGCCTTCAGACAGTCGTATATCCCACCGGCCGAACTTAAGCAATAGGCCTACATACAGTCCTATATCATACCTGCTGGTCTTTAAACAATAGGCTTCAGACAGTCCTATACCATACCCGTGGCTCTTTATTGATTAATATAATACTCGCCACCAGCAACCAAATAATTTTTGTCAAACCTGATTTTTATTTGAGTTCACACGTCATGTATGACAGCCCTTTTTCCTCAACTTCCTTCGTGTACCCTTTTAGAGAAGTAAAACCTTAACATAAATTTACCCTTTCTCTACAAATTTGTGTATTATTTTACTTCACTACAGGTTTGTGTAATATTTTACCGCAACAAATGTCTGGCTCTTCACTCGGCCCAGGGCAATCGTCTTGAGGGCAATAGCTTGGATTTTTTGGATGAATGCAGGTGTGAGTTCGTCTCCGGATTACGGTGTTCCCATGACGTTCACATGTACTCCATGCACTCCACGCGCTCCACTGAGCCGGATCTGGGCATTTGAATAATCAGAAATGTAAAACTTTGTGAGTTTAGTTGACGAGTGAGACAGAAAGGAATATCCTCCATTTCAGGGTTTGTAGCCTGGATTCATTGCGACGCATGTTTTGAGTGTTTCTATTTTTATATTGGACCCACAGCACTTCCCCTCAATTCTCCATGATTTACTGCAAACCTCACATTCTCAATGAAATTGCAATACTTACTGCAAGCCTCACATTCTAAATGAAATTGCAATACTTACTGCAAGCCTCACATTCTCAATGACATTGCAATACTTACTGCAAACCTTACATTCTCAATGACATTGCAATACTTACTGCAAGCCTCACATTCTCAATAAAATTGCAATACTTACTGCAAGCCTCACATCTCAATGACAGTGCAATACTTACTGCAAACCTCACATTCTCAATGACAGTGCAATACTTACTGCAAGCCTCACATTCTCAATGACATTGCAATACTTACTGCAAGCCTCACATTCTCAATGACATTGCAATTCTTACTGCAAGCCTCACATTCTCATGACATTGCAATACTTACTGCAAGCCTCACATTCTCAATGACATTGCAATACTTACTGCAAACCTCACATCCTCGTTGACATGGAACTACTTACCGCAATCCTCATATGCTCATGGATATGCCAATACTTAATAACATTCCTTGTGGTCTCATTCAATAAATCCTTGACATAATGTAAGTAGAGTTCATTAGACTCCGTTCTATGGCACTTCTCGTGCTTTACAGAGTTCGCAATATCAACACCTGCTGCTCTAATAGCTTAAAGCTAAATTACCCAACGGATCGTGTATGTGTTTCTATCAATGTGCGTGTCAGGGTTCATGTTCAATTAGTGAAAATCTAGTCCATAGTGCTACGACTACACAGCCTCAGTGCACAACAAGTATGCATACTAATATGTTCATAAATATATACCTAACAACGCACTGCAAATGTATGTTAAACTAACGCACATCTAATATATGTCATAATAACGCACATTAAATATATGTCATAACAAAGCACAGCAAATATATGTCATAACAAAGCACTTGAACACATACAGTTCTATCTTGTGGGCACATACATACTTATGGACACATGCCTTTCATTCTTATGGACACATGCATTTCATTCTTATGGACACATACATTTCATTCTTATGGACACATACATTTCATTCTTATGGACACATACATTTCATTCTTATGGACACATACATTTCATTCTTATGGACACATACATTTTAGTCGTATGGACACACATTTCATTCTTAAGGTGCACTAATATAGTCTAGTTGTTTTTTTGTTTTTTTTAAGGTATTTGACAAAAAATTGTTCGTTGGCATTAACTTGTATGCACTATTACTGAGAGCCCTAATGAAACTGAACAATATTTTAAAATAAACTAATATTTAGAATTGACATGGGATTATTAATAAAATAAATGAAGGTCCATTCAAAATAAAATCTGCCGACTAAAAGAACTTACGATGATGTAAAGAAAAGAACAAGAAATGATTCGTTTTAATTTAAAGTCGAATTATTTTGACACTTGTGTCTCCGCTATCAGCCACATTTTTTACACAAAATTATAAGAAAACACTCATGTGGACATGTGAACAAACCAATGATCTGGACATTTAAACATATGAAATTTTCGCTATTCAGTTGGTGAACGAGGCTGGACAGAATTGATCACGTACTTGTCCTTCATTGAATCGATTGAACAGCATTCCACTTACCACAGACGCACACCTCGTGACCGACATCAGATCCCTCACATCTGAGATGCTGGCACCTGCTGTTGTAGGATGGCGCTCGGCGGCACGCTCGTCTCCTCGATCTCCTGGCGGGGTTGTCGCGGAAATCACAGACTGACCATTCGTGCCAGCTGCCCCATGATGGAGGCGCTGATAACAGAAGAACATTTATTTCATATGCACAGTGCACAGTGCACATTTATTTTAAAATGCGTTCAGTGGATCATGTGTAACCGTTCCACTTCACTGACAGTTGATTTGCACAGAAAAAGAAAACAGTATAGCCACCCCATTAATTAACTAATTAATGAACTAAAGAGGCTCTGACCTGTTTTTTTGTTTTATATCCCACATCCCAGCTATTGGTTCGTACAACGATTCTCTATAGTCCAGAAGTGTGTTTTCCATAGTTAGATATTTAGGCAAGGCTTAACGAATACTTAATACATATAGCTTTTCAAACCCATTTGTTACGGCTCATTTACTCCCTACTAGATGACATCTCATTGACTCCCTACTAGATGACATCTCATTGACTCCCTACTAGATGACATTTCATTGACTCATACTAGGTGACATCTCATTGACTCCCTACTAGATGACATCTCATTGACTCCCTACTAGATGATATCTCATTGACTCCTTACAAGATGACATTTCATTGACTCATACTAGGTGACGTCACATTGACTCCCTACTAGGTTACATCTCACTGACTCCTTACTAATGACATCTCATTGACTCCCTACTAGGTTACATCTCACTGACTCCTTACTAATGACATCTCATTGACTCCCTACTAGGTTACATCTCACTGACTCCCTACTAGGTTACATCTCATTGACTCCGTAATAGGGATCACTTTCTCAAGCTACATGCAATACTTACTGCAATCCTAACCTTCTACATGACATTGCGATACTTACTGCTATCCTCACATTCTCCAAGGAATTGCAATACTTACTGCAATCCTCACATTCTCCATGGAATTGCAATACTTACTGTAATCCTCACATTTTCTTTGACATTGGAATACTTACCCCAATCCTCACATTCTACTTGACATGGCAATACTTACTGCAATCCTAACATTCTACTTGACATGGCAATACTTACCCCAATCCTCACATTCTACTTGACATGGCAATACTTACTGCAATCCTCACATTCTCCTTGACATGACCTTTCTTCTATGTCTTCCTCCTGACCGTTGCAGTCCAACGTATTACACGTGGGGCGTCTCCACTGAGTAGGATTGGGGTGGCAGTGGCGGGTCCTTCTCTGTGTCCCTTTTCCACTTGAGACTGAGCATGACCCCCATGATCCCCACTCAGACCACACAGGGGGCGCTGTTTTCAGAAAATCGATAATTTTAAAGGCAAAACATTTTCTATTCTGGATGATCCCTACTTATTTTAATTTCACAAAAGGTATTCTTCTACCAATATGCTATCTTAGCTACACAATATGCTATCTTAGCTACACAATATGCTATCTTAGCTACACAATATGCTATCTTAGCTACACAATATGCTATCTTAGCTACATGGAATATTCTCAAGGCCGCGACAAAAAAGGGCCTATATTAATGCGAATTCTTTCCAAAAGTATATACACGTATTAGTACACATATTTTGCTAGGAAAATGACGATTTTGGCGCCCTCCAAAGACGGCACCCGAGGTGGGTGTTGTCTTTGCCAGCCCTCCCATTCACAGGTTTATTTTTTTTATTTAAATTTTGTTTGTCCACAAATATTCATGTGCGGACCGGCAATGTAAGGCTTGCGGGCCGTTCTATTTTTTTTTCTTCGACATTATTATATTTATTTTAAAATTTGAATTGAAATTTGACGAAAGCTTTTATTCAAGATGCAGGGACGTTTGAACTATCGAGCTATCCATCATTGGCTTCATACGATAATGATCTGATGACATGTTGAACTCACCACAGCAAGGAGTCAGCTCACAGTCCAGATGGTCGACAGCATTCCCTTGGCAATGAGGCTCTGAACAGCCAGGGGGCGTCACAAGACAAGTCCTTGACCTTGATCGTGGAAGAACAAGAAGCTGTCGTATTTCATAGTTTAAAAAAATGTAGTTCTAAAGGTGCCCAAGGCTTCATTATACCATCAGTGGTGTAAGAGGAGGTGAGGGAGTCGTATCTTATTCTTTTTTTTTTTTTTTGCTGCCCACGGATACTAATTCCCAGCTAAGTGCTATTTCTTATTCTTATTTTTTATTTTTAAACCGTTTTTTTTTCTGTTGTTTTGTTCGCTGACGAAGGCTTTCTGCCGACACGTTCGTTGTTTTGTTGCGTTTATTTTTTCAGGTTTAACCCTACTCTGTTTTACTCATTTTATATTGTACTAACCTGATTGCAGTCTCTCGCCTTATTACCCTTACAGGGGGGGGGGATTTTTACTCAATCTTTGATGGGTGGCATTTTCGGCCTACAACATAGATTTGTGTGTTTGAGGTGCCCAGGACGGCACTGACCCATCTTTGTATGTATTCTAATAATAATAATAATAAAGATTATTTAAAAATCACGCTTCGTCCCTAAAGGCTCGGAGCGCGGTACATACCACGTTGAAGTACAAAATTCAACATTACAAAACTACATACAAGAATACCCATTCTAAGTCTTTCATACCTTGCAACCATAAACAATACAGGCCAATATAGATTTACAAGATAATAGCTAGATAGACAACATCACCCCAGCAGGTGTTTGCGAAAAAGATAAGTCTTCAAATCAGTTTTGAAAGACTCCAGTGTCTAGCTGTTTCTGATAGCGATAGGAAGAGTGTTCCAAATTGTGAGAGTTTGCCACTATCAGATAATAGCCGGTATACAATCATTATTTCACAGTGCAACATCCTGTTGTCCTGTTGTCAAATACTGTGACCCTACCTGTTCCTACATCCGCCGTCACAGTCCCTGCCCGTATCCAAGTCTTTGTTCCCTATGCTACTGGTGCATGAGGTCCACTCACTCCATCCGCTCCATGACGAATCTAAATATTTAACACAGTTCTAGTTTTACATCACACAAATACACCACTATTTCCAACAATAGTACGAAGACTTTAAGTCTCCTGTTTAGCATTAAAGCCAATCGGAATGAAGACATCACATCTACTTTTATTTTAACGTGCAACAACACTTGTTTATCAACCAATAAATTCTAAACATATTTTGTTACTGGCAAGTGCGTTGATTAACTATTTTGTGTACAGGAATGAGGATTGCTGAAATTTTTTTAATTTAAAAAATTGCAATTGGAGTTTTAACTAATTTAATACGTACCAGACATGTCAGCGATTCTCAAAATTACTTCAACTAATTCAGCGGTTTGTTGGATTTTTTTAAAAAAAGGGGTGGGGGGGGGGGGGCACTATAGGGGTTACTTTTTATCAGGGGTTTTTATTTGCAATTTGCTTTGTTTTTTTTAAAGAAAGGTTTGAAAAAAAAATATTTCAAAAACGAAAATAGCTCCTGAAATAATTTAACTATTCATAAATTGGTTCTATCTTTGTGAACAGCTTTTTAAAATGTCTATATGTCTATATGTCTCTATGTCTATATGTCTCTATACTTCAAATGATTGTGTGCAAACATTCTCACGACAACATTGTTGACTTTCCAAAGCTTGGCCGGAACATGGTGTTGGACACATGGGCTGGTCAAGGAAGTCGAGCTGTGCTTCACAAGACCTGTACCTCATTTTCACCGACGACTGAACATGATAGTCAAATTCACTGCAACCAGTCCATTGACTCCATTCTGTCCAGATCCTTGGGTCTGTAGGATAAAAGTATTGATCGAAAACAGGATTACTTCACATTATTCTCTCCAATCTTCAATTTTTCAAGCTATTTACCATCTATTGCGGGACAAGACTTAAAATTAAATTGCGTTCATGTCTAAAGAGCTGGGTTGTTTGTTTGTTGTTTTTTTTTAAAGGTAAAATAGCAAAGCCTGGTACCATCCCAAACATAGCTCATGTTCTAACTCACAGCAACATTGGCTTGTTTTGCACGGCTCAAATTGTTTGTCCAGACCGTCACAGTGTTTGTAACAAACGGTGTTTGTAGGTGCCTCGCAGTCACGGTCCCTGAACCTGGTCCCCTCACATCTTCCTTGACATTCACTCCAGGAAGACCAGGACAGCCAATGTCCAACAACTAGAAGAAAGGGATCACTTCATTATAATGTCACCGATGTCAGTGAAGTTTATTACTAATTCTTAAATTTTTAAATGAAGCCAACAATATATTGATATCTATTTTTTAAAATCCTTTTATATTAACTTCGCTTTTATTCGTGTTTTTTTTTTTTTTTTTTTTTTTTTTTTTTTGTATTTTTTTTTTTTTTTTTTTTTTTTTTTTTTTTTTTTTTTTCTTTTTTTTTTTTTTTTTTTTTTTTTTTTTTTTTTTTTTTTTTTTGGCAATTTTTTTTCAGAAGGGTATTTGGCCCACTTCCCTTAATCCTATCGAGCTGAAACTTGGCAATTAGACTCGTTGCTGATGATAACAATTTTTTTCTCCAATTTTTAGCCCCACCCTTAACAATCATTTTTTTTCTGTTTTTTTCAAGGGGAAGCTGATTGACTCACTTCCTATCGAGCTGAAACTTGACACATAGACTCGTTGGCCATGACAACGCATTCTTTTAAATTTTCAGCCACGGTCCCCCCAAATCAGTATTTCCTATTTCCTCTAGAGGAATATGATGTAGATATGATTTTTTAAGAACTTTAGCCATCGCTAAGTTGCACAAAAATTCATATAAGATATTTATACGAAAAACTTTGTTTTAAGTGTTGTTTTTATATTTAGCCAATTAGATAGGTACAATATTGCTCTTTTCCCGGGAAGTTGAGATCAGAAATGAAGAACACGCGACTGGGAAGTCCATCCTACAAAGCATAGGTGAAAAAGAGTAAAACGTACACTTGGGACGTTCACTTTTCTTTGACAGTTTTCTACAAATTGTTTTTATGCAATAATTAAATATATAATCATAAAATCATTTAATATTTCTTTTTTCAATTTCAGCAATTTTCTAAATTAGCAACAAGCAAAATAATGTTATTAATTTTTTTAAACAAAACATATTTTAATCAGTATGAAACTAGAAAAAAACAAACACATTATAAAGCAAGCCATCAAATGAGGTCAAGTGTCACATAACAGTTAAAAGATAAAGGGACATTAATATACTGACCATTGGGTGTAGCGGGACACAACTTGTCCTCCGATGGTCTTCCTTGGCACTGTAAGCCTCCATACCTGAAGAATGGTAAAAAATTGAGGATTGAGAATTTTATGATAGTGGATCTGATTATCGTTACCAAGCTGGCATATCTGAGTATCGTTACCAAGCTGGCATATCTGAGTATCGTTACCAAGCTGGCATATCTGAGTATCGTTACCAAGCTGGCATAGCTGAGTATCGTTACCACGCTAGTATATCTGAGTATCGTTACCAAGCTGACATATCTGAGTATCGTTACCAAGCTGGCATAGCTGAGTATCGTTACCAACATCTTCATGAGCGGATATGACGTAATCGAATTTGATGGTGCGGAAAATATCTGAGTAATGGGACAATGAAAACAGGTTTTATCATTTACATATAGCTCAAATGTATGCCTATAATCTGATAGTTTTCACGACTCAAGACGCCAAAGTTATAAAATATAAGCGGCTTGAGCTTCCCCTAAGACCGCGTTTAAATCATGAAAGAACTTTTACATTCCTGTTTGGTCATACGCCCCTCTAAGCTTTTATATTTTAATTAGTGTCTATTTATTCTTCTAAAAGTTATTCTGGCATCATAATAATTGTCCATACCATAAATTAAGAAAGAAATAATTTAGAGCTATCAATCCCAATATTTGACTATCGCAGTGGTTCAGGTTGATGAACCGTCTGGTTGAAGAAGTTTACGAACTAAATTTTTTTATTCGGATCCGAAGCCATTTATTTATTTGAAAAATGTAGAACAGACTCGTGTAGTGGTCGGCAACCCTCCCCCCTCCTTTTGGCGTTACCCGGGGAACTAAACCACTAATGCGTGTCCTGTGTTGGCAGACAAGTGACATGCACGGTACCTGTCGTAAATAAAAAAAAACAGCATCTACAGGGCTGCCAGCTGGGACGCTTCACAATTGGAAAAAAGGGCAGAGACAGGGTAGGGATCGTGATTACAAGTTGCCGTTAATGGATATAAGGCTGGATGATTCTAACTATGCTGCCATGAGAAGCTGCTCCAAGGCAACCGTTTCGTCCCAGCTACTTCGCAAACTAGTTGCATGGTGGAAACCCACTGTAGAGCCCTCTTAAAGGAATTCCGACGCTTCCCCATGATGGGTGGGGGAAGATATTAAGACGAAAATTTTACCACCCCGACTCCAAATAAAGTCGATCGTGTATACAGTGTGTTCAAATGTTGCGTCGGACCGACCGGGTGGGGGCTGTCCTGGCAAAGGGACATCTCCAACGTGCCGCTTCGCGCCCGATATCGGGGTTGAGGGGATGCTTTGGGGAGGGCACAAGGAGTGTTAGCTCGACGGCCCACTGACGCCATTTCTTAATGTGACATTTCAGTGGTCGGCATCTCTCCGTCTTCACATGGTGACAGCATTGGCTTCTTGTCGTTGACACCTTACCAGATTCTGGAGTGGCAGTCAAGTGAATCTTGACTAGTGTTTATTTTTTTCCCCCTCCTTCTGCTGTTCGCCGGCCGTAACAGTCATCAGCGACGTCCACTCGTTCACCCGTGTTGATGTTTGGTGACTTCTTGTCTCTTTCACACACATCTTTGTAGCGCAGTCACTGTCGTTCAAATTGTCTAGCCCCGCCCCCTTTTTCTATGGCCCTTCCCCTAACGAATGCAGCCCGAGTCTATTCTCTTGGCTCATGATTAACAAAACAATGGAAGTCTTCGATATGTAAATGATTTTTATTTTAAATCGAGACTCTCGATATCCTTATATAATATAAAGACTCACTATACAGATTTGAATATTTCGACAAATCGATTTCTCTAAATACCTCTCTTGCAGTCGATTTCTTCTTCTCGTGCTGTAGACTCTAGCACCGTCACATATTAAAGGGCAATCACTCCAAGGTCCCCATGACTCCCACTGACAGTCCACTGAAAAGAAAAACAAATGATTAGTTTTAATTTTAAGTCAAACTATTTTGACACTTGTGTCTCCGCTATCAGCCTCATTTTTTAACACAAAATTAGAGCAGTACACTCATGTGGACCTGTGAACAAACCAAGGAACTGGATATTTAAACATATAACTCATCTAAACATTTGAACAAAATAATCATTGGGACATTTGAAAAGATAACTTACCTGGACATTTGAAAGATTATTTACCTGGACATTTGAAAGATTATTTACCTGGACATTTGAAAGATTATTTACCTGGACATTTGAAAGATTATTTACCTGGACATTTGAAAAGACTACAAATTTGGACATTTTAAAAGATACTTGCCTGGACATTTGAAAAGACTAAAAATTTGGACATTTGAAAAGATAACTTACCTGGACATTTGAAAAGAATACTTACCTGGACATTTGAACAAACAACTCCCTTGGACATTTAAACAAAACAATGATCTTAACATTGAACAAATCATTCAATTAAACCAAGGGGAAGCGGCCCGCGAGGCCCTCTCATGCAGCCCGCGAGGCCCTCCCAACCGGCCCGTGGGGACCTTTTTGTCTACGGAAAAAAATTACGGAAATTTACGTGTATCCTCTCAAGATCAGCTGCCGCTAAAGTGGACGTTATATTTTACCGAATTAAAATAGAGACACGCGGTAGTGCGTTATGTGTTCCAAACGATCCCTACATTGCAAAACATGAGTTGCAAGAAAAAGACCTCCTTAGGGACAAGTTCAAAGAAGGACTGTTGGGTTTTTACCAGTTTTTGCCCAAGGAAAACTTTCCTACTATCAGAACTTTTGCATCAAGGTACCTTTCAATCTTTGAAACAACATACCTGTGTGAACAAACATTTTCAAGAATGAAATACGTGAAGAACAATTTGAGAACAAACTTGTCCGATGATAATCTCGGGTCACTGTTGATGTTAGGGACATCAATTCTAAAGCCAGAAAGTCTGCTATTTTGGCATCCAGGAAACAATTTCACCATTACCACTAATACAGGTGTTCATGTGTAGTGTATCAATGTGTTATTAAATGATAACTGAAAAAATTATATTAAATAAATAATCAAAAACAACATTTATGTTTTGATTCTGTTTTATTTGGATCTCGAGTGTGTCGTTGGCTCCCGTACTGCTCTTTGATAGTTAATACGGCCCTCGGGTTGAAGGGTTTGGGGACCCCTGAATAAGACATTTGAAAAACTTACCAGGACATTTTGTGCACTGGTTGAGTAAGATTTGTTGTACGTCGCTAATCACTCTGGTCACCGCATTCAATCCATCACGGACAAGTTCTGATGGCTTATGACAACATTGCGCTCTGTGGTTCTGTCCTATGAATAGATAGTGTTTAGATCTGAGATTAGAATTGCATTTCTTATAAATTATGTATTGTGTTGTAATTGTAATTGTTACTTTAGGTAATATCTGAATGAGAAATGGAAGAAATAAATTTGATCACAATATAAGCCATAGATGAGGAATGTGTGACAGCGCGCCAAATAAGCAACGCCACCACGAAATGACACTAGATACACACAAAGGACACTACACACACAAAATAACACTAAACACACAAAATAACACTAGACACACAAAATAACACTAAACACACAAAATAACACTAGACACACAAAATAACACTAAACACACAAAAAAGGACACTAGATACACACAATCACTCTAGACATGCAAAATGACAATAACATCAAAGTAAAACCAATGCGTACACCAATCGAAACACTTTTCAGTCAAAGTACCATACATAATCATACACGTATAGTAACAGAGTAAAATTTCTATTGAAACAAAAATCTTATAATTGCAACTATATGTTGCCAATCACTTTCTTATTTAGACAGTCAAACATTGAGTGGAAATGAAGTTGAAACACTACGATGAAATCTATCGACGCTAACACTAATAACCCACGGAGTTATCGGACGTGAGGTAATTTTGAACCAGATAACAAATAATGTTGTGAGTACTTGGCTGGGGTGGGGGAGGGGAGGATCTATTCATGCACATCTCACTTGACCATCTTCTCAACAAATGAACATTAGAAGAAACTTCATACAGTAAAATAAGCTTAAAATAAAGCACCAGAGTTGATGTTGGGTTTTGCGCTCATCACCACGTGTAACAGCCTGTATACAGTGGCTGCTTTGATGAAATGCCTTCCTTGGGGTAAACTACTACCTGTATTGATGCACCTTCCTTGGGGTAAACTACTACCTGTATTGATGCACCTTCCTTGGGGTAAACTACTACCTGTATTGATGCACCTTCCTTGGGGTAAACTACTACCTGTATTGATGCACCTTCCTTGGGGTAAACTACTACCTGTATTGATGCACCTTCCTTGGGGTAAACTACTACCTGTATTGATGCACCTTCCTTGGGGTACACCACTACCTGTATTGATGCACCTTCATTGGTTACACTACTACCTGCATTGATACACCTTCCTTGGTTACACAACTACCTGTATTGATGCACCTTCCTTGGGATACACCACTACCTGTATTGATGCACCTTCCTTGGCTACAGCTAGAGGCCGACCGAATTTCGGCTTCGGCTTCGGTTTCGGCCGAAACTGGAAAGTTAACTTTCGGCTTAATTTCGGTTTCGGTCGAAAGAGAAAAGTTAACTTTCGGTTTTTCTTCGGTTTCGGCCGAAATTGATTTAGACTTTCGGCCACCCGGCCGAAAGTTACTCAGGTTTTCGGTCATTTAATACTAAGCGACAGCGATATTTTACAACAAACTGAGCGACATTTAAGAACAAATTAAGCGATCTTTGAGAACAAACTAAATGATATTTAGCTACAAACTAAACGACATTTATGAACAAACTAAATGATCTTTAAAAAAAACTAAGCGATCTTTAAGAACTATCTAAGCGATCTTTAATAACAAACTAAACGATCTCAAAGAACAAACTATACGATTTTTAATAACAAACTAAACGATCTTTAATAACAAACTAAACGATCTTTAATAACAAACTAAACGATTTTTAAGACCGAACTAAATGATCTTTAAGAACAAAACAAATGATCTTTAATGATTTATAAAAATAAACTAAGCGATCTTTAACAGA
>CAXITT010000635.1:340753-352990 GCA_964033795.1 Lymnaea stagnalis | reverse complement strand
GATATGAGAATGGGGGAAACGGGCCGGCGCATTTACACTAAACTTTTCTGTCATGTAGCGGGCCGCAAAATATCGTCTTGCGGGTCACAAATGGCTCGCTGGCCGCGAGTTTGAGAACACTAAATTAGATTTTTATTTATTAATATTAACGATTATCTCATTTTTCGATGTAAGCAGAATGTATGCGGGAACGAATTTCAAAATATCTTAATATTTCATTTTCGGTTTCGGCTTCGGTTTCGGCCGAAATTCATTTTTAACTTTCGGTCTTTTTTCGGTTTCGGCCGAAAGTCATTTTTAAACATTCGGCCTTTTTTCGGTTTCGGCCCAAAGTCATTTTAAACTTTCGGCCTATTTTCGGCTTCGGCCGAAATCAGAAAATCACTTTCGGTCGGTCTCTAGTTACAGCACTACCTGTATTGATGCACCTTCCTTGGTTACAGCACTACCTGTATTGATGCACCTTCCTTGGTTACACTACTACCTGCATTGATACACCTTCCTTGGTTACAGCACTACCTGTATTGATGCACCTTCCTTGGTTACAGCACTACCTGTATTGATGCACCTTCCTTGGTTACAGCACTACCTGTATTGATGCACCTTCCTTGGTTACACTACTACCTGCATTGATACACCTTCCTTGGTTACACAACTACCTGTATTGATGCACCTTCCTTGGTTACACTACTACCTGCATTGATACACCTTCCTTGGTTACAGCACTACCTGTATTGATGCACCTTCCTTGGTTACACTACTACCTGCATTGATACACCTTCCTTGGTTACACAACTACCTGTATTGATGCACCTTGCTTGGTTACACCACTACCTGTACGGAAGCATTTGTTTGTTTATCGTGTATTCATCTCGTAAAAAAATTGCGAGGCCTGCACGTATGCTTCACTACAGGATCTGTAGTACTGACCAGCACATGGACAGCCGTTGCGTAATATGTCCACGTATTTCCTGGACCAGTCTTCGAAATCTTTGGCCTGATCATCGTAGTAGCCACAGGTCAACCTGGTGCTGAAGTCGTGTCTGACCACTGGTTAACATGTAGACAAAAAAGATACCTGGTTATTTGCAGATTGATTTGATCCCTCTGTCGATATATTTTTTGTACAGATTATTTGCATAAATATTACAGATTATTTCATAGATATATTTAATATCTTAATGAATAGATGTATTTGATATATACATTTTGCTTTTCAATTTTATATATAAAGTAGATTTTTTAAAAATATTTCTAACTACTTCAAGTTATGGTTACTTACACATACAATCTTCGCACCTTTCATAGTGTGATTTCAGTTTTGTCACGGTCGAATTTTGAAAGTCATTTTCTATAAATGTGCTATGGAACAAAAATTAAGGGAATATTATAGCATAGATAAGTTTAATTATGATCCAAAAAAAAAATTATTGCCGTTATTATCGGATCTAAAATATCTTTTAAAAAAATGTTTCTATCCAAAAAGGCATTGATTTACTTTTACGCTAATTAACCAGCCAGGGTGAAGGATGATTTTCGGCACCATATCGCCATTAGGAATCAATCAAATACGCTCCAACTGTTGGTCCTCCTTCATTTCAATTCTCATTTTATGCATTGTTTAAAATCTTAAACTTTAGATTAGTAACCCTTAAATTATTTTACATCCTATCACCTATAATCTCCTAGGTGGTTCGCACCACATTATTATGTGGTCTAGATGGTACGCACTACATTATTATGTCGTCTAGGTGGTTCGTCCCACATAACTTAATTTTCATCTTTCAAATAAAACTTTCGTTTTAAAAAAAACATGTAGCACCTGGTTCATTGATATCTTCGAACACAAAAGTTTTTGTCTCGTCTGCTGAAGCAGGCGTCAAACCGAAGCGCCCCCTTTAATGTCCTTGTCTTTTCTAGACACATGTTGTTCCAATATTTTATTTTTTTCTTACCATCAGTGTGACAAAAGTTTGGCTCCTCCTAATTCTTGTTTTTCCCTTGAAGAATAATCTTTAATACTAGAATAAATTACCCGATACTAGAATAAATGACCAGGTGTTACCGGGATATAATGGACGGCACATTGTGCTACTTTCCCCCTGCTATTCCAAGTTTTGACATCTCAAAATCAAATTCGACAAATTTTCAATGCCCTTCAAATGTTTCAAAAGGATTTTTGGTTTGTTCTCGTCCCTGAACAGTAGTTTCTGGAAAACATAAAAGTGTGTTTCTATTTTTCAAGATGAAATTTTAACTTCTGTAAAATAAATTTTTGCTATTTTTAGATATTATTATCCGAAATAAAAAATGGAAAAAATTACAATGTCCTTATTTTCATAGAAAATTGTGTCAATAATTTTTCCAATTTCAGCTTCATTGAGTTTAGAACCATGGGTGTGCTTATGTTAATGTGCATAATTTCCTTATCACCACCAGTAACAGAAACATTGCAAATCCCATCTACATGCATAGGAGCCAAAATGATCAATAAATTGATCGTGGGCCCTTAAGATATAGAAGAAGAAGAAGAAGATGTGTCTTTAATGTGCCTTTAATTTGCCTTTTATGTGCCTTTAATGTGCCTTTAATGTGCCTTGAATTGTGTCAACGCTCTTGAACTGCATTTTCCGACATTGCTAGAACATGCTTTTATTTATTTTGAAAGAAAATATAAAACCCTTTTCTACGACTGTCATATCATCGGTTAAATGTGTTGTTCTTCGCATACAAAATGGTGGCATCCTTTTTGCTGCTACTAAATTATGGGAGTATCTTCATGGCTCAGTGTGTGTGTGTGTGGTAGAGTGCCGTCAAAATAAGTTCACTTTAATAGCAACATTTTCATACAACTTCCGAAAGAAATCTTATTTATTATTCTCGAGGTCGATATGGGGATTGTGGAGAGAAGTGTCATGACACAATGTGGCTGGTTTGGGGACACATTACTTTACAAAATATCTACGTTAAAACGTCTAAGTTTAAAATTGATCGCTTCAAGTACACTTTTTTTCATGTCTGTGTTTTTATATATCATGCTGAAATGGATATTAAAGTGGGTCACAACAAATTAACCATAACCTTGTTTTGTTTCAAATATGCAAAAAATATGTATGACTTTGTACGCATTGATGTGTGACATTAAACTTTGATTCGAGACAGTTATATTTAATTTGAATTCTCTGGAGTAATAAATGTGGAAATAGTTTATTTATAAAAAAAAAAAATAAGAAGAATCTTTTCAGGACTTTGAGTTGATGGGAAGGATGTTCGGGGATGGTGGAGAGGATTTGGGGATTGGGGAAGGGGTTAGGGGATTGGGGTGAGGAGATAGAAGCTTGTGGTAATGAAAGAGTGGGGGGGGGGCGATATCTTATAATTTCTTGTTTAGACGACGCCCAACAACAAGTATCTATGATTTCTTTGATTCATACGTACTCAGAAAGAATGCCCAAATGACAGAGGATTGAAGAGGGTGCACCACCAAAATCCCCATATTTAAAACGGCTCAAAGGAAGAGCTAAGCTTCGATGGATTTATGATGTGGCGAGGGATCTACAGCAGCTGAGAATCCAAGCACGGAAAAGGACGAGTGGAAGGATGTGGTGAGGCAGGCCTAATAGCTACATGGGCTGTAGCGCCACAGGGATGGATGGATGATTTCATTCAGGATGAACCTAGCATGAGTTGCGCAGCATCAGTTCGTTACAGATACTGAAGCCAACGAATTTCATGGGAATATCTTGAACGAAATATTCATCGGAATAAAATATTGCAAATTAAATAATAATAATAATAACGAATTGATTCCATGTAACTTTTCAATATAATCGTATCTGCACATGCATTTAACAGATAAGTGTGGCGAGTGGAATGAAAAGAAACAACGGAAAGAGTTCACCTGTGTTGATCGGCAGGGTTCCTTGTTGTCGGCCTCCTTCCCGTGTCTCCTGTTGAAAGTAGGTCATCAGTTGAGTTTGGAACTGTTGATGCAGAAACCAAAGGGGTTTCCTTTGAATGGTGTGATGGTGTGGGTGTTTGTTTGAGGGGTGGTTGGGGCGAGTCGTCGGGCGTCGTAGAAGGAGAGGAGAAAGAAACTTCTGCGTCACCTAAGAGAAAAGATGACAAAGAAAAGAAGGGGGGAAAAACTAGTTTGAAACCTGTCTACTTTTGTCGTGTTGAAACATGTCTCTTGTTGTCTTGTTGAAACATGTCTCTTGTTGTCTTGTTGAAACATGTCTCTTGTTGTCTTGTTGAAACCTGTTTACTGTTGTCTGGATGAAACCTGTCTACGGTTGTTTTGATGAAACCTGTCCAATGTTGTCTTGATGAAACATATCTACTGTTGTCTTGATGAAACCTGTCTACTGTTGACTTCTTGAAACAGTCTACTGTTGTCTTGATAAAACTTGTCTACTGTTGTCTTGAAGAAACATGTCTACTGTTGACTTGTTGAAACCTGTCTACTATTGTCTTAATGAAACCTGTCTACTGTTGTCTCTCTGATGGAATATTAACTGCAGCCTTTCATTGAAAGTAGTTGAAGCTATTCAGTTCTGGAAATACATGGACCGACCGTTCAGTGTTACAAGGTAGAGTTTTTTTTTCAGACCCTTTGTGTTGTCCCCACAACTCCTGCAACTGCAAGGGAAGCCTCGGATATTTGATGGCCCAAAAAGTTGTGGTTTGAAATAAATTGAACCACTAACAAAACTGAATGCAACACACTCAAAAAAGTTGGGGGGGGGGGGGGGGGGGGGGGGGAAATTGAAAAAAAAAATAAAAAAGGGGGGGGGGGGGGGGGGGGAGGTGGTGGGATATTAGCAAAAAAAAACGAATGGTGGCAGGAGGTCTCAAAAAGTAATGTCAATGCTCTGTTTGTGTCAATACCTGCGTCGCGAGGACGGAGCCATCTTTCAAGTTCGGGTGTCATTACAACTGACGATAAGGAAATCAAGTAGAAATTGTAGTCGATAAGTTTACCTCAGTAGAAATAGTAGTCAATAAGTTTAGCTCAGTAGAAATAATAGTCGATAAGTTTAGCTCAGTAGAAATAGTAGTCGATAAGTTTAGCTCAGTAGAAATAATAGTTGATAAGTTTAGCTCAGTAGAAATAGTGGTCAATAAGTCTACTTGAGGTACTCCATTTAAAGAATCATTTTTTTTCTTAAAATTGAAACCAAGTTTGTGGTGTAGAAATAATTGCACTAGGATGAAAACAAAACAAGACCCAACTAAACAGACGTGCAGAGGCGTAGCGAGGGAGGGGGGCAGGGGGACATATGTTCCCGGGCGCAAGCTAGTTAGGGGCGCCAAAATGTGCTTTGATATTATATTATTGGTAAACATAATGGGTTTGAGAGTTGAAAAAAAGAAAAGGGGGCGCTTTAAAATGTATCTTGTCCCCGGGTGCGAATCTTGTCCCCGGGCGCCAAACACCCTCGCTACGCCTCTGCAGACGTGTCTTGTGACCGAATTATGTCTGATTTACATTTGTAGGACATGTCAAACAATGGAGTCATCTAACAACTACAATTTACATATTTTAAAATTGATTTACGCCCCTCACCCCTCCTTTTTTTAAACACACCCACCCCAATTCTTTTAAAAAGGTGTCAATTATTTTACTAAAAGACAAACACCGGTATGTTAATAACAGAGTAAGATGAGTACATACACAACCGTCCCCTGCCCGAAAGCCAACACATACATAGGCCTATGTTTACTAATTGAATTCTCCTAAAATAGCAACACTGGTTCGTTTTTTTTTAATAATGAAAACTAATCTTTTAGACCGCCCAAAACCATTGCATCCGGTTGTGTTGATAAGTTAGAATACGTGTTCAAATATCATAACATTAGTGTATTAATTTTAGCGAACTATCATTTCATTTCTGCGCATAGTCTTTTCAGTACAATTTAATATTAGCGTCACTCTGGATGTTATTCGAACATGTTAACTTTTTCGTAGTCCTTTTCGTAGCGCGAAGGTTGAGAAGAGTTTAGGTGTAATGAAGAGAGAGAGAGAGAGAGAGAGAGAGAGAGAGAGAGAGAGAGAGAGAGAGAGAGAGAGAGAGAGAGAAAGGGGAGAAGAGAGGGGGGGAGAGAGGGGTGAGAGAGGGGTGTGAGGGAGAGAGAACAATATATAAGAGAGAGAGAGAGAGAGAGAGAGAGAGAGAGAGAGAGAGAGAGAGAGAGAGAGAGAGAGAGAGAGCAAAGGTTGAAGAAAGTGGGGGACAGAGGGATGATTGAGAGGTTTGAAGGAGGGAGAACAATTTATAAGAGGGAAATCGGAGCCAAGGAGAAAGTAGAGGAGGGAGGAAAATAAGGAAGAATGTTTAAATTCTTTCACTCCGGAAACTTACCACTTGTTTCTTCGTTTTTAAAACCATCGTCATCAATGGGTGAGTTCCCTTTACTTGAGATCTTGGTGGACTCGGTAGAGTTGGTATTTTGAAAAAATCCAAAATATTCTGGTCCTAAAAAAAAGTCTGCTTGCATGCCTTCAATATTTTGTGCAGCTTTATCATTCTTTCTGCTTTCCCATTGGTCGGCTTCCTCTCCTATATTCCTAATGTCATCCCTTACAACGCGTCCTTCCTTGGGCGAGCCGTCTCTCTCCCTTGGTTCGGGATGTCTCTGTTCTTTCTTGCCGGTGAGTTTTCGTTTATTGCCAAGTCTCTCACCCAGGCGACTCCGTTTTTCTTTGGCTGACATCCCCGTGTGCTGCGATGACGTCACGGCACTGCCTCGGCTGGTTTCCACCGTTTCATCCTTTGCGTCATTCAACGTCTGCTGAACATTTTTTCTGGCCTTCCTGGCAGAACGGTACGCTGTCGGGTATTCTTGTGCATCGTTTTCTCTTCCTCCTATCGTTCCATCTCGTGGCACAGAATATTTCCGTTTTAGGTCATCAGAGGTGAACCTGTCACCACCGCCCTCGCCCCCATTGTCGTGTGATTCAATGTTACCACCCTTTGTGTCCGTTAAAGAAGAACTGTTGTCGCCGTCTAACTGGACTCCCGCCATCAGTGACGCTGTTTCAAAAGGCGGCACCGTGGGTTCAGGCTGATCATTGGCCTCGCCGCTCAGCACTGAAGCGTTCCACTGAATTTCTTCAACGTCAAAAGTTTCTGGAGCATTCTCAATGAATCCTCCTTCGCTGGTCACGTGGCGAGGTGCACTGGTGAAGGGTGGGTTAGCAGCGGGCTGTTGATCTGATGTGTTATTTTCGTCGGCGGACCTCAGAACTGTCTGTGTCATGGGGCTCGGTGATAGAGTAGTCTCATTGTTACCAGTCACAACTTTATTATCATCGTCACCTTGTTTCGCCATCATAGTTTGATTCATGCCGCCTGCTGAGACAACAGCGCCAATACTTCCAGTCGTACTGTCTTCAGGCCTTAATGACTTCTGGTTTAGAAAAAAAAAATTGGAAGATTTTTGTTCTTAAAATATTCGTTTTTTTTAAATTTCTTAAGCAATTCATTTTATTAATGGAAGAGCCTACGGATAAACGGAATCTACTGTGGCATCATGACGAAGCTCCTTATCCAAGGTCCTGCCATTGTGCCTCTCCTTATCATTCTAATGATCCTTCCAACCATCTCCAGACCGAATATTAGATATCCATGAGCTAAGTCTTATTAACATATATCAGGCGCAAGTATAGCACATTTGATCGATGTCCAGCGGTTCTCAACCTGTGGGTTGCGACCCCCCTTGGTTTCACATGGGTCGCCTAAGACCATCGGAAAATACATATACTCCAGAGTCATGAAGTAGCAACAAAAATAATTTTGTGGTTGGGGGTCGCCACAACATGACAAACTGTATCATAGGGTCGCGGCATTAGAAAGGTTGAGAACCACTGTCTTAATCAAAAGACAGATAAGCTGATGTAGTTTATCTTTTCATTCTTTTGTTCAATAATTAAGATAATAGCGTGGCTAAAGAAATTAATGAGAATGTACGACATATACATACGGGGGATAGTAAAAAAAATAAAAAAAAGATATTTTGCTGATAATACGTATTCCGCTTAACAACGCATTTAATAAAATAGTAAAAAGATCAAATAAACGAATCAAATTTCACAACACAAATCTTTTTACCTTATTTTTGCTCCTCCCCAAAAGTCCAGCTTTGTATAACGTTGTGCCGTCAAGCCCGTTTTGGGTTACATCCCTTGAGATGACTTTATTAATACCATAAGGGGCACCACTCTCTCGTTTCCACCCACTTGGACGCACCCGAGCAACAATTGTCACCCTCAGATGAGACCTCTCTGCATCCGGCGGTAGTGTTGGTCCCTCTGTGGATTCCTCCCCATCCCGGGGCACGCCCTCCGCTCCCAGCTGTAGTAGCGTCAACGCCATAGCAACCATGACGCTCGCAGCGACATAAGAAACCCGTTTGCTGGACGAAGCCGTCATATTATCTAGGCTTTGTCTTGAGTTCTAGTTCAGTGGCTCTATAAACATAAAGACAAATATATTCCCTTTCGAGGTTCTAAGTGTGGAACTAAATAGATTTGATATTGATATACGTTTGGGTAATTGACCCCCACCCCTACGAAATTCAGGTCCATTATTTATTAAGTAGTAATTAGTAAGTAATTAACTGTGCTTTGGACTTTGCATTTCCTTTTTTTTTTGTTTTTAAATTATGTTCAAACCTTACGGAAGTTGGCTAAGTTGGAAAATGAGGCAATGAATGAAAGATTTTGAACATCAGCTTGGCTAAGCATAAATCATATAATTTTGTCAATGTCTCATTAAAAAAAATAATAATAATATCTGAACGTTGTTTAAACTTAGGAATAAACATGATAACTCAGTTAGCTTCGATTTGATAAAGAAAATAGAGATTGTTTGACAAAGTCGACATTGTTTTGTATTCATAAATTATCTAATAAAGTTGGGCTTTGTAAATATTGTCTTTGTTGTTTTTTTTCCTTGTGATTACAGAGTTACGTTCCATTGTAGATGAAATAAGTTTGTTTCAAATTTGATTTAAGTTAAAAATCATCAAATTGTTATAACCTTTCGATTAAGCTGTAATTTAGCTTATTCATTGACATATTATTTAGCATAATCGCATTTTTGAAATAATTTAAATTATGTATCTGCGAAAA
Organism: Lymnaea stagnalis; assembly: GCA_964033795.1. NCBI lineage: Eukaryota > Metazoa > Mollusca > Gastropoda > Lymnaeidae > Lymnaea > Lymnaea stagnalis. Next base: position 343,854 of record CAXITT010000635.1, on the reverse strand, counting down.
AAAAAAAAGTATTGAAACATTTATTTAACAAATAAACTTGAAACTATATTTCATTTTGTGTTAAGCGCCCGTCGTCAAATATTTTACGACTAAATGTTTTTAAATGTACTTACGTCCCTGTATAGGCCTACATGAAGATATCAAATATTGATGCCTTCGGTGAACGATTAAATGTGAACGTGTCAGCAAAATTAATCTGTTCCCTAAATGTAGAGAACACAAGTAAATCAATTCAAATATATGTGTCTGTTTTAAGACATTTACATTGTGTCATCCCACGTGTAGCTAGCTATAAGGTAACTGGCAGCGTCGCGAATTAAGCGTCGATGTCTAACTCTAGTGGTCAACTGGCCAAAAATTATGTTCAGACCATCCCTCCACTGGTGACGGGAATGCTTGACGGTTTAAAAGTTTTGACATCACTTGCATTTTTTTTAAAAATCCACCAGCTCAGCTATTCTCTCGGTAAATAATGGCGATGGTTCTCAATCATTTTAATGAGACAACACGTTGAGGGCTATGCAATCATTCTTAAGGGGAAAAAATATTAAAGATCTGTTTGTGAGACCCAGAGTTCAATGTTATTTTTTTTTTAACATTTAAACTGTTATTGAAATGTCAATTATGTTAACGTACATACTGTTTTTATTAAACATAAACTAGTGAATGCTATTACAAATTTAAACATGGGGTCCGTCCCATAGTCCCATCTTGCATGAGTAATCAATCCAAATGACAAAAACTGGAATTCATTAGCCCCACTTAATATAATCTTAAACAAATAACGTACTCAAAACCTTTTATAACGAAATGAAATAATAAATGCTTGATTAGAAATAAACGTAATTTGTGTGTGTGTGTGTTGTTGTTGTTGTATTTTTTAATCACACTTAAAATGAAAATAGTTTTAAAACAATCTTCCAATGAGGAAAATACTGTTCAGAAATATTCCTGAAATCATATAACCCAATCTTGGACCTAATTTCAGGAATTGACAACCACTGTTGCGAGAGTACAATGTCCAGCCCCCCCCCCCCCCCCCCCCCNCCCCCACACACACACACTCTCAATATCAAAATACAACGTTATTCCTGGAAATCTGCTCTGATGGATGTGTGTGTGTGGGGGGGGGGGGGTTCATGACTGCCGCCATTGTGTAGAACTGTATTAGTTACCATCACGCCCTTCCTGCAGATATCCAACGGGTACAACGTCACAGCCATAATAGTTTGTGCTCACTAGTCATAACAGGAAATGAAATTTGACACAATACGTAGGTGGACGAATTCTCTCGAATATTTCTGACGCAGTTTGCGTAACTTTTTAGGGATCGTGCACACATTTTCTGGGTCAATCGAATGAATCAAAATCGAGTAATGACATAGACCAACAGAAACACTTTCGGTGGCTTTTTGTTGTTTGGTTTTTTACCTGTTTCTGTGAGGGGTTTTCTATACTTGGTTGTTTTTTGTTTTGTTTTTATTGTTGTTGTTTTGTTTTTTTTAGAATTTTTGTAAAAAACTGATTCTGAAAACAATCATTGGTTTGACTGTATCAAAGTTTATGAGGTATTTTTTCGAATTTTAAAAGAAAAAAATTGGCACGCCCTTTAAAGGTCTCCTTTTTTGGAGGATGGAATAGGATACCAAGCTTTCTAATTTATCTAGTCAAGGTTTATGTTGTTAAGTTGCCCCAATTATAATGATCTTTATTTCACAATTTGAATAATTAGTCGACTTCTTTTTGATAATGCACACTAGCAAAAATATACGAAGCTTAAAAATGAATGAAGAGATTGAACTATGTCAAACAGGACGAGGTGCCACCCAGAGCTGCCCGTAACCCCCGCACCCCCTAGTGGCGCCACTGAACTGTATGTCGACTGGAGACACACTACGGAAGTTTCTCTAGTACAACTGCATTCAGAAAGGTTCATTATTTCAAACCACTTTATGTCATCTTTGAATGTAGCGTTCTTCACATTGTCCACGTGACAGGACCTTTCAACGTTTACACTGGAATGAAGCAGGGTGTTCACTCTTTTCGATATTCTTCTCACTTGCGATTGTCTGAGACATGCGACAAACATACAATGAAAGGGGCAGTGAATTCACGTTGACATCCGGGATATGGACTACAAGCTGATCACAACGGATTTATGTTCTGATAACCATCCAAGGTGATAATGATGGCGATTGAATACTTTTATAGCGCTTGTGTCCATGCTATTTTAACATGCTCACAGCACTCAGATGTCCTAAAATCTTTTTCAAGAAAAAAGTTCTTAAATGATTTTTTAATGATTTTTTTTCCCTAAAAGATTGAGGCAAACTGATCCATAATTTAGGCGCATTAGCTTCAAAAGAGCGCACTCCGTATGACTTCTTTATGTGTCCATCCACACTGGGAACCCTTAGTAAGGACTGGGTTGAAGAGCACGGGTTCTGTAAACATGTTTAGAAATCAGACGGCTGGAAAAGATGTGACAGAATACAAGAACCTAGAAAAACATGGTGCTTGTGATTTTTTTTTTTTAAAGTCAATACAAAAATCGCCAATACAAGCCAGTTTTGTTTTAATGTTGGTATCCCTTAAGAGATCTACAAAACCAGGGCGAACAAATCAAGATATGAATATTTTTTTTTTAAATATAAAAAAAATTAAGTAATGCCAATTGATTAGAGTGCTCCACGGCAGCGGGCAAATTAGAATACAGCTTGGAAACATATCAAAAGAAATGTCTGCAAAGGCTGAAGACTTTTTCCGGTAAAGAACTGGAGATGCCGACCTGGATTGACGATTGGAGACACCGTGAAGGCATGGGACTTCTCGTGACAGCCCTCAGGTGGGCAGCCCTCAGGTGGCCAGCCAATGGAAAACGAATCTACTCTGGTACAGAAAAAGTGGTGCCATCCATAAATTACGTTAACACTAAAAAAAGGGTGCGTTTGTAAAAAGTGTATGTGAGTGTGTGTGTGGGTGGGGGGGGGTGATAGTGTATATTTTTAATACGTGTGCAAATGGGGAGATGAAGGGGGCAGGAGTTCTTTCAGCTATATCTCGGGAGGGGGACTATGTGGTTGTGCAGCTATGTGGTTGTT
>CAXITT010000635.1:323356-340720 GCA_964033795.1 Lymnaea stagnalis | reverse complement strand
CCCCCCCCGGGAAAGCCACGATCCCCCCGGAGCAAAAATATTACCAAAAAAAAAACAACCGGCCCCTCCCCCCCCCCCCCCGAAAAATCTGAATTTCACCCCGGGGGAAAATTTCTGAAATAATGACTGGAAGGGGATCTTCGCTGATCGTGTACGTACGTATATGCATAAAGTGTACAACAGTCCACAAATTGCATAAGAAGTCTATTTATATATTTAATAAAGCCAACTGTCTCCTGGCCAAAATTATGTGACATTCATGTTTTTTAAGTACTTTCGAAGGCTATAAAAATATAACAATTATCCCTAATTATCGTCATTCTGTTAAACTTTCTAGATATCGCAACATTAATATTTAGCCTAGTGACAACTTTAGTCAAACGTTATTTGTGACATAATGTTTTTATTCGGCTGGACAAAGATTGTCAAATATTAAAGATAGGGCCTGCAATCAGGTATATGTACATGTACATTGTGATTCAGTGCGCGCTATGCAAAAGCGCACACGAAAATCGTGCACAGAAAACTGTGCACGGCCAAAACTGCGCACACATATATTTGCGCATATCAACAAGGTTATTTATGTGACGGGCCCGCGACCCTTAAGTTCCCGGTCTGCACAACATGATTTATTTATTATCATAAAAAAAGATATAATAAATAAATCTGGCACCGGTCCCTGGTTCATTTTCAAAACTTGTCCACCGTTCCTCAAAACTTAAAATTTGGGAAACGCTGCTCTACTTATCAATTTGCAAAGTTTATCCCACACTTATGAAAAATCTTACATTAACTGTTTAAATGAATTCTTTTTATTTTTTAATATTTTTTTTATGCGAAGCTTTAAGCTTTTCACGGGCCACTATGTTGCCTAAAAATTCCCCCGTGTCAAAATATGTTTTTAAAAATGTTACGCATGGTGATGTCAACATCCGAAAGTTAGGCCGCACGAGGCCACATTAACCCTTGCCCTCCAACATGTAGGTCATTCCAACAATGTTTATTCAAACACGAAATGTGCCAACATTCGCGACCTTCGGCGCAGGTGTTCTTTCATTGTTGCATCTGCATAGCCAGTGGTTTTCTAGAAAAATCTCCCGATACATTTGCCAAGGAATTAATTTAGCATTAAATCATATAAAAGATTGTTTGGTTCAGTTCAGTTTTGACGACTTGTTTTTTTTTGTTCTGTTCTACATGCTGGTATGGTCCCTGGCGGTGGCTGGAGTTGATGTTCTACATGCTGGTATGGTCCCTGGCGGTGGCTGGAGTTGATGTTCTACATGCTGGTATGGTCCCTGGCGGTGGCTAGAGTTGATGTTCTACATTCTGGTATGGTCCCTGGCGGTGGCTGGAGTTGATGTTCTACATGCTGGTATGGTCCCTGGCGGTGGCTGGAGTTGATGTTCTACATTCTGGTATGGTCCCTGGCGGTGGCTGGAGTTGATGTTCTACATTCTGGTATGGTCCCTGGCGGTGGCTGGAGTTGATGTTCTACATTCTGGTATGGTCCCTGGCGGTGGCTGGAGTTGATGTTCTACATTCTGGTATGGTCCCTGGCGGTGGCTGGAGTTGATGTTCTACATTCTGGTATGGTCCCTGGCGGTGGCTGGAGTTGATGTTCTACATTCTGGTATGGTCCCTGGCGGTGGCTGGAGTTGATGTTCTACATTCTGGTATGGTCCCTGGCGGTGGCTGGAGTTGATGTTCTACATTCTGGTATGGTCCCTGGCGGTGGCTGGAGTTGATGTTCTACATTCTGGTATGGTCCCTGGCGGTGGCTGGAGTTGATGTTCTACATTCTGGTATGGTCCCTGGCGGTGGCTGGAGTTGATGTTCTACATTCTGGTATGGTCCCTGGCGGTGGCTGGAGTTGATGTTCTACATTCTGGTATGGTCCCTGGCGGTGGCTGGAGTTGATGTTCTACATTCTGGTATGGTCCCTGGCGGTGGCTGGAGTTGATGTTCTACATTCTGGTATGGTCCCTGGCGGTGGCTGGAGTTGATGTTCTACATTCTGGTATGGTCCCTGGCGGTGGCTGGAGTTGATGTTCTACATTCTGGTATGGTCCCTGGCGGTGGCTGGAGTTGATGTTCTACATTCTGGTATGGTCCCTGGCGGTGGCTGGAGTTGATGTTCTACATTCTGGTATGGTCCCTGGCGGTGGCTGGAGTTGATGTTCTACATTCTGGTATGGTCCCTGGCGGTGGCTGGAGTTGATGTTCTACATTCTGGTATGGTCCCTGGCGGTGGCTGGAGTTGATGTTCTACATTCTGGTATGGTCCCTGGCGGTGGCTGGAGTTGATGTTCTACATGCTGGTATGGTCCCTGGCGGTGGCTGGAGTTGATGTTCTACATTCTGGTATGGTCCCTGGCGGTGGCTGGAGTTGATGTTCTACATTCTGGTATGGTCCCTGACGGTGGCTGGAGTTGATGTTCTACATGCTGGTATGGTCCCTGGCGGTGGCTGGAGTTGATGTTCTACATTCTGGTATGGTCCCTGGCGGTGGCTGGAGTTGATGTTCTACATTCTGGTATGGTCCCTGACGGTGGCTGGAGTTGCTGTTCTACATTCTGGTATGGCCCCTGGCGATGGCTAGAGTTGCTGTTCTACATGCTAGAATGGTCCCTGGCGATGGCTGTCGTTGTTAAAATGGCGTCACCTGTCAAGACATCCCGAAATGCTCTGCTAACATTTCTTGATGATATAACTGAAACACAAATGTTGCATTCTTATTCTGCACTATTCGAGACTTGTTGCATCTGTTTTCCGTCCTTAACAACACATCACAAATTATTCCCGTGTTCAAATTATCAAAACTTTCTTTACACGGAGCAAATATGTCAATTTGGAGCTAAAAAATTCACCCGTCTCAAAAATGTTTACCACGGTAATGTTCAAGATCGAAAGCTGTGCCTAAAGATGACGCATTAACCTTTGCCCTCCAAACATTCATGGCATTGCAGCAATGTCCTCCAGACACAGCTGGTGCAAATATTCGTGAATTGTAAAAACAAACATTCCTGTCTTAATACCCTAAATGATTCTTGTTTTCAAATTATTAAAGCACATGAGTGCAGTAATGCACAAATAAAATATTGGATGCCATGAACATAACCCTTAGATATCATCATCATTATCAGTGGCACTACAGCCCATGTAGGGCTCTGGCCTGCTCAACCACATCCTTCCATTGGGAGCGATCCATGGCTTTCCGCCTCCATGCGCGAACCCCCAGCTGGTGTAAATCCTTCTCCACATCATCAATCCATCTCAGACTTGGGCGACCGGTGAGTCGTCTCCCCCTAGGCTTCTGGGCGACCGGTGAGTCGTCTCCCCCTAGGCTTCTGCCTGTATAAAACTGTTGCTGCTCTGCATTCCGGCATCCTTTCAACATGTCCTGCCCAGCGTAGTCTGCCTTTTTAACATAATTTGTTAACCCTTAGATGCCCTGACATAAACCATTAGATGCCAAAACAAAAACCATTAGATGCCCAAACATAAACCATTAGATGCCCAAACATAAACCATTAGATACCCAAACATAAACCATTAGATGCCCAAACATAAACCATAAGATGCCCAAACATAAACCCTTAGATGCCCTGACATAAACCATTAGATGCCCAAACATAAACCATTAGATGCCCAAACATAAACCATTAGATGCCCAAACATAAACCCTTAGATGCCCTGACATAAACCATTAGATGCCCAAACATAAACCATTAGATGCCCTAACATAAACCATTAGATGCCCAAACATAAACCATAAGATGCCCAAACATAAACCATTAGATGCCCAAACATAAACCATTAGATGCCCAGACATAAACCATTAGATGCCCAAACATAAACCATTAGATGCCCAAACATAAACCATTAGATGCCCAGACATAAACCATTAGATGCCCAGACATAAACCATTAGATGCCCAAACATAAACCATTAGATGCCCAAACATAACCCATTAGATGCCCAAACATAAACCATTAGATGCCCAAACATAAACCATAAGATGCCCAAACATAAACCATTAGATGCCCAAACATAAACCATTAGATGCCCTGACATAAACCATTAGATGCCCAAACATAAACCATTAGATGCCCAAACATAAACCCTTAGATGCCCTGACATAAACCATTAGATGCCCAAACATAAACCATTAGATGCCTTAACATAAACCATTAGATGCCAAAACATAAACCCTTAGATGCCCTGACATAAACCATTAGATGCCCAAACATAAACCATTAGATGCCTTAACATAAACCATTAGATGCCAAAACATAAACCATTAGATGCCCAAACATAAACCATTAGATGCCCAAACATAAACCATTAGATGCCCAAACATAAACCATTAGATGCCCTAAAAAAAACATTATGTGCCCCTGACATGAACCATTAGATGACCCAGACAAAAGCCTTGAAATGCCCCTGACATAAGCCATTCTATCCCCTCCTCTCCCCCGAAAGCAGTTGGATGTCTCCGGTGTAAACCTATGGATTGCACCAATGTAAACCTAGGGATTGCACCAATGTAAAGCTATGCAAAGCCCCTGATATAAACCATAGCGTCTGCCTGACATTAACCACACAGGTGGTAGCAGCTTAGCACATATTCTACCTCCACAAAAACAAAACAAACAGGTTTGTTAATTCAAGATGTATTTGATTGAGTATACAATTGGTTAAAAATAATCTAATATACAAGAGCATTCCAAAATAAAGCACCAAATAATAAATAACTGTTTAAGTATAAATATGTGAACTACTGATAATAAACATGCTTGGCTTACGAGACAAAGAAACTTTGCAGAACAATTCTCTTCTATGATTTTAGACAATACTAATTACAAGTATAAAAAAAAAATTAAAAAAAGATGGGGGGAAAAGATTTAGATGACCAAAGGTTATGATTAATCTTATTTTAACTTTCCATTATGAAATTAAATCAGTAACAACATTCAGGACAGTGGGAATTTTTTCTTTAAAAAATGGGATTTTTTTTCTTAAAAAAACAACACAGGATAAGATTTTGAATTTAGAAACTGTTGGACTCAGCATCATATATCATTCTTTAACAAATGTAGATGTTTGCTTTACAAGTTGCAATGAAGATGAAGTAACAAAGAGAACTTCTGTGGTGTAAAAGTTCACAGGTTCTTTGGATCACAGGTGAAACTAGATAGAAAAAAAGATTTCAATTTCAACAGAAAATGTCTTTCTAAAACAAGTCTGTAAGGTTATGAAAGGCTTACAGTTCCAAGTACGTGGTAGAGACAAAGAAGAGTTGCATAATATGGTTTTATGTAATAATCCCAGGAGGGGAAAAGTAAAACCTATTTATGCTCAAATCTGCTAATGTTAAAAGGCGAGATTTCACTAAAAGTCGCATTTATTTTCCAGCACACTTAATGCATTTGAAGTGACCATGTTGTTCTAGGTGTTCTCTACAGTACGAACAGAATGACGACCAGACATTACTGAAACAGTACCAAGATGATGAAAGTAGATGATTTAGCTAAAACATTTTTAATCATATGTTTAGTAATAGTCGATGGACCATTCACCTGACTATTCACTATTTCAAAACTAAAAATTCTGGAGTTTACAAATAAATTATATACATCGTGACATTTTAAATAAACTTAACATTAGAATTTTCAAAATTCAAATTATTTAATTACCAATGATAAGGTATAGATATTTTTTAAAGTTTGAACATCTCAAATGATAGCACAGAAGGTGTTACGGACAATGATCATATTATCTCAGGAATAAAATAACTTACATTCATCTTATTTTCTTTCTGCACTGCAGACCTAACTGGCAACATTAAGATTTGTAAATGCCCATACAAATGGTCTCACTCAAAAATAGCTTTCAAATTAAATTATAGACTAATAATTCTCTCAAGGAAATATTGCGAAAAGAGTATTTGATTATTAAAATAAAGTATTCTTTAACTTATTCAAAATCCAACTACTGAATATCTTATGGCCATAAAAAATGGTTCAATAAAAATATTTAAAATAAACTGATAAAAAATATACTTGGAACAGATTGCAAATGCCACTCACCGATAAAACTATATTTAGAACAGATTGCAAATGCCACTCACTGATAAAACTATACTTACAACAGATTGCAAATGCCACTCCATTCCCAATATTAAGATAAGATAAAAATCATGAATGAAGGAATGATAGATACTCGACTCAAAGATTACAAAAAAATCTTACAAGAGGAATGATAGAAATGGAAGTATGTTAAATGTCACAACGCACAGCAAAAATGATCTCTTATTCATTTATCAATTAAGTCCCCTGAAGTTTATGCCTGATAATTTCTTCATTTCTGATTTCAAGATAAAATTTTTTGGTGGCATAAGCTTTTATTAGCTGTTTCCAACACACCACTTTAAAATTTAAGAGTAGTATATACTATACTTCACTGAAATGTGATCAATTAATAAGTCACTCAATGAAACCAGGTCCAAGCAACAAGTTCAACTGGATTGTATTTAACAAAAAAAAATTTAATTAATTCAACTTATCACCTATTAAATATTTTGTTCATCATGATCTGTCTAACTAAATCAATTACAGCAATATAAATTTTTCAAACACTATCAACTTTAACAGCACAATTAGTACTTAACATTTACCTTCATTTAAAAGACACCCCCCCCCCCAACCGCATCAAGTAAAAACAAAATGAATTTATGTAAATTGTTCTATTCAATATATCAATGTATAAGAGGAAATTATGTCCCTGTAAAGCTTTGTGTAAAACGTTTCAGCTGCTATATTTCCTAGCACACTTTTAGATAAAAAATTATTTTCTTTTTTAATGGCTACATTAAAAAAACATCAACAACAGGTAAAGCTCTTTTCTACTTTTTACACCTAAACAAGAACAAATACCCCCTTAAACAGCTGACAGGACTCGTATGGTAAGTATTAATTTGAACACAAGGAGCACATCATGCAGATAAAGATGATACATGCAGATACAGAAACTATCCAGTTTAACTGTTTATATAGGAACAAAACAAAAAAACAACAAAAATGCAGCTGTACCAGTCTTCATAACAGCTCTGAAGTCAATGCACAGAAAACAGATTAAGTTCAAAGTTCCAATCTGTAATAATCTGTTGTAGATATTTCTTGACAAGAACTGTAACAACCAATGATGACGCTAGACCTTACTTATGTGCTGAGACTGTAGTAGCTACCGGTGCTGGAATACCACTGGACTGAAAATTTTCAAATACAAGGACTTGTAAAAAAAGTAGAAAGGGGGGAGGGGGGTGTTTAACTGGGAGACTAATTTTTTTGGCTTAACATTTGTATAGAGCTGTGATGAAAATGAATTTTACACTTTAGATAAGAACTAATAATAAATAAAAGCAATGAATCTATATAGTTTTTTTTTTATTTATAACTAGTCAATTCTTTTTATTTTTTTTATAGCTTGATTATAATAACTAATAAATAAAAGCAATGAATCTATATAGTTTTTATACTAATAACTACGCAATTCTTGTTTGATTATTTTTTTCAAAATTGTTTAAAATATAATTGTATTCCCAAACACAGTCAGTTCTGATTTCCTTTTCTTGAAAGAAAATTACTTTTGATAAATTTACAAACTGAACTTTAGGAGTACCCCTAAAAACAAACTTTAATGATTTTTAAAACACTTTTATAAAACTAAGTTACTTTTAATTAGCAAAGAACTTCATACCAGTGAGTTGTTTTTTTATCTATATTAAAGGCATTTGCGCTTATATATTTAATGTGATAAACAAAAAACATTCTTCAGGATTTCTACACACATAGTCCTAATCACATGAAAATTAAGTACCATGTCCTTACCAAAAGTTTAACTCCAAGTTGAGATGCTGGTTCCTTGATTGTGGTCAACGCTGGCTTCAGTTCACCATTTGACAAAAATCCAACATGGCGCTGGGGTTCTTTAATCGACTCCAGGGTTACAAACTGGGTCTGAGCTTGACTCAACTGAAACTTGGTATCTAATCCAAGTGGCGTGCCTGGAGGCTTCAAAAGATAATGTACAAGATGGGAATAGTAACATTGCCAGTTAGGGCATAAATCAATCAGTGATTACCATCAAATAATTTTAAAATATATGTTTAAAAAAAGAATTTTTTTTGCCTCAAAATGCAACCAGCTGAATAAGATTAAATATATTTAAGCTAATTTTAAAAAAAAAAATTAAATTCAGATTACATTTAAACAAAAATATGTTTGATGTTAAGTTATTATCAAAATCCATTTTAATTATTACTAAGATTGCCCAGAAAGGAAAAATATATATAATTGAAACTAACATCTCTTCTTTTCATTGACTATCTATAATATGAACTTTCAATTTCTATATAGATATGATCTAATGAATACATTTAATTAAAGAAAACTCTAAATCTGCTTAGATATGTTCCAATAAATCAAATTATTGTCAGAAAAAATATATTTAGATATGCTCAACAAAATATATCTTAGAACACTCGATTATTACTTACATATGATCTTATTAAGGTTATGCCATCAACAACAGCTATGTAGTTATGATAGTTTTGCAAACGAACTTGGTTGCTGCCTTCATTTGTCACCGTCCACAGTGCTGTGGGATGATTAAATTTTTTAATGTAATGAAGAAAGGAGGAGTAAGCGTAGTCGCTAGTTTTCCCTTTAGACAAATGGTTTACACTTCTTTCACATGAGATCGTTTCACTGTTATTTTTTAACTCCTGTATATTACCGCTTATAAAGGAATCCATTTATAGTGCAAAAGCCTAACTTTTTTTTAATGAAAAAAGCCCTAACAGGGATTTGTTAATCTTGATCCATGATGCTACAATACATAATAACAAAATAAATATTCACTAATAGGGAAAGATGTCAAAAGCCTTTTAAATTATACCATTTAAAAGCAACCGTGACTATACCAATATAATTATGTAATATCCTATCAGAAGGCCACTCTTTACATCACTGGTGTTAAACCCAGACATGACGCACAATCTGTAGCCAAATGCAAGAGGGCTAAGATGCTTTGGTTGCATGGGCATTAGGGACATTTCCTTTACAGATAACGTTAATGTCTTACATGTACGTATAATGCAAATCACTAATTTTAAATAACCTTTTTTTACCCTAAATTTCTCACATTATACATTGTAATATACAGAATGTAACAGTTTTTATACATTGTAATATACAGAATGTAACAGTTTTTAAACCAGTATTCACATGATACATTTAACTGGAAATATACCACTTGGGAATAAACCTTTAATTTTTTTTTTTTTTTTTTTTTATTTTTTTTTTTTTTTTTTTTTTTTTTTTTTTTTTTTTTTTACAGTTTTTAATCAGATAACAAAAAAAAACCTATTCATTGAGAATTTAAAAAAGAAACTAAAAACTTGATTGGCTTAGCTTGAAGAGTTTAATATTTTTATTTTTACCGGTACTACAATTCCATAGTTTAAGTTTAACAAATTGCTTCTATTTTACTGGTGTTTTTCTTAGAACTTACTATTGAATGCGGAAGGATCAAGTGAGCCGTTAGCATCCAGCACCATCTGCCCTAAGGAATTAATGACTATTTGTAAGGAACGACCGGTCACCCTTGAGACCAACTGGACAACATTTCCAGTTTTAAATAAATCCTGAAAATATTTTTTTTTAAACATGTTACAAAGCTTTAATATCTTGTTTGTATAAAACTATTCAAAACAGGGAAAAATATTAGTTGAACTGGATTTATTTTTTAGTTATGGGGTGTAGTAACATCATGCTTGAGAGACACTGATTCTATTGCATTTGGTAATGTCAGAGTGTCAAAATACGTTCAAATTACTTTTAAATTTTGATGCCTATCATAAATAGTATGCAGTGCAACAAACCTGTGAATACTTGGGGCAAAACCAAAAGTTCTATGTCACACACTATACCTGGCGTAATTTGTTGTAAGCACTGCAAGGCAAGTGCTATTTATGAGAAAAATAAAGATTTTTTCTCACCCCAACCCTTGCATATGTCAAGTTTGACAGGTGTTATAGCATGTGTGTAGATCCTTTTTTTTTCACTCTGTGTAGTGTCAAGACATGGCATGCATCCCGTAACTCTCCTTTTATTTTTGTTACTGATGTCACAAAATAACTTGATGTCACATACAGCCATTCCTTTCCCATACCGCACTTGATTGGGAAAGTTTGTTTACATTTCCAGAAAGGTCTACATAGAGGAAAATACTCACACTGATGGTTTAATTTCTAGACTTTATGTTCTGTGAGGGTTCTGACTCCCTCAGAGGGGTATGACTATGTGACGTACTGTTTTGGTTTTGAAGATTTAACCTGTTTTAAAATTTTGTGTTATATAATAAACACTGATAAAACAGTATGCAAAGAAAATGATACCAAAGCTAGTGATACTAATACTGACAATATTTTATTTAATTATAAAAATACATTTCTACGCTAATAAAAATTTAAGAACAGAATAAAAAAAAAACTATATCCTCTTAAAGCAAGTGAAAAAAGATACACTTCTCAAAATACAAATATTAATTTACACACACACAGTGAAAAGTCTCATATAGCAAAAATCTCTCTCTTGCTCTATCTGTCTTGTTCTAACTTAGTCTCGCTGCTAAGAAAGCACGCAGTCTATACATATATCGGAATGTTCTAGTGCAGAAATTCTAGAAATGGCTTCCCTTAATGGCATTTTTTAGAATAAATGGAATGCCTTCAAATGTTAACAACCTTTTCCTAGCCAAGAAAGAGGCTGGAAAAGGAAGGAGTGACACAGCACATTGACTTGGTGATGTCAATATCAAGGTCATACTAGCAGACAAGTTGTGGTGGCTACAAATTTCTATTTTAAAATGTAATAATAAGCCAAGCCCTACACTAGGCTGTATATAACAAAGATAGTCGACTGTGACCTACGCAGACTGACCAAATATACATGACTAGAGACCCAAGCTTTTACCCTGTGTGTGTGTGGATTAATAATTGTACCTTTCTAGTATTATACTTTGTCACTTGCAGTGCTGTAAGTCAATATAGTTTTTTTCTCAGTGCTGGTATATTTGATTTTTTATTTTTGTATTAGCTTTATAGTATAATTAAATTAATTATTTTTAATATCACTAGCTTTGGTATTGTTTTTCTTTGTATACTGGTTTCCAGTTCTTTATTAAGTACCATTCAGCTAAGAAGCCCAATCTTAAAACTGATCAAATTTTTAAATCCATAAAACAGTCCATTGCACAGGATTTATACTAATTTAAGGGATTTTTATTTAGAAATTCATGTGTGGTGTTTGTGGGGGTGGGTGAGTCAGCTCATTAGCTTCACTATTCACAGGTTCCACTGTATTAGACATTAATTTTCAGTAATTAATTTTCTTTCAAGCTCTATATTCCCAACTGACCATAAGTGCAGACTGGTAGTTCCTGTCAACGGCACTGTTGATAGATTTCCCAGCTTTGTCAAGCTCATGGCCCAATGATTTACCAGCTTTCTCTGCTTCTTTTTTTAAGTTGGAGAAAAATCCCCCTTTCTGCAAAAACAGATATGTATTAAAACAAATTTCTCAGGTAAATATGTAAGTCTGCAAAGTAAATTACTAGAGGCTGAGTCTCAAGTGAAAAGCAAATTTTGTCATATAATTTTATAATGTTTGAATAATTAAAACTAAAACAACTTGATATATTTCATGTTTAAACATTATACTTTACTGTAGTAGTTTGGAGCAAAAGGGATTAGATCTATTTCCTAAACAATTAATTAATTAAAATCAAATATTATCATTATTTGTGATTTAAGTGAGTTTTCTGTATTTTTGGTAATCATCAAATACCTAAAGTTTTTTTTAGTCATCAAATACATAAGGTTTTATTGAACATCAAATGCCTGTTTTATTTGTCATCAAATGCCCAAGGTTTTATATGTCCACAAATTCCTTAGGTTTTATTTGTCCAAAAATGCCTAAAGTTTTATTTGTCCAAAAATGTCTACAGTTTTATTTTTCCAAAATGCTTAAAGCTTTATTTGTCCATCAAATACTTAAGGTTTTATTTGTCCTCAAATTTATATCATCAAATACCTAAGTTTTTTTTTTTGTTATCAAATGCCTAAGGTTTATTAAGTGAGACATTTCTGAAATAGAAAAATAAATAAAAATATTACCTTTTCCTTCTTCTGTTCTACATGTACAGTCTAAATTAAAAGAAAAATAAAAGTTTTGACAATTATAATATAAACAATACACATGTAATTTAGATATAATCCATTCCAATAAGCCAACACAACTCTGCCAAACAATGTCGAGGAACCTATTTCTATTATTACTTTAACTGAGAGCAGACAGATCATGTAACATATTGCAGTAAAAAAATTACATTATTTGTACATAATAGCTGTTTTCCTAAAAATGAGTTTTTTAGATTGGTTAAATACAACACAGAAAGCTTTGTGATTTAAAGCTTATAATACTTATATTTAACTGTATTAAAAATTATTCAACAGATTATTCTATGTACTTACAAGTATAAATAATACATATAAGAAATTAGAACTTACTCATCCAACAATGACATTTAAGTATAATGTAACACATGATTTAATTTAATTATAAGTACAAGAAAAAAAACAAGGGTGGTGGGGGGGGGGGTCTTCTTTTATAATGTCTCACCATAAATGTTGCTTTTCAATTAAGGAAATTAAGTATAATGTAACACATGATTTAATTTAATTATAAGTACAAGAAAAAAAACAAGGGTGGTGGGGGGGGGGGGTCTTCTTTTATAATGTCTCACCATAAATGTTGCTTTTCAATTAAGGAAATCTCATACTCATTGAAGTTGTTGAGTCACAAATTTTAAAAAGAATTGGCCTGAATGAAAATGTAGCCCACAATATTTACATTATCAGCCCTTGGCTAACCACCTGTGAAAAGTGCCATTTAATTTACTTGAAGTTATTACCCGTTTTTAAGGCACTGCACTACATTAGTAGTTATGTTGATTCATACTCAGTTTAAACATTTTAAACACTTATGTTTTGAAATTGGCAAAGCTAATTTGCAAACTTTGAAATGATTTTCAGCTCTCCAAGATAACTGGAACTTGGATAAATTTTGACTAAAGATATATAGACAAACAAATGCATAACCATCACTCGAGTAAATAGAAATGAAGTTAAAAAGCAATGTAAATAGATAGGAAAAATATAAAATAAGTGAAACTTACAGGTTGAGGTGCAGGAGCTGCAGGTTGAGGAGCTGCAGGTTGAGGAACTGGTTGTGGAGCTTCAGTGTATGGTGGAGGGGGTCCACTAACTGGTGGATATATTCCAGCCTGAGGATAGGGCTGCTGTGCCATTATTCAAACCTAAGATTTATAAGATACCTACACAAGTTTATTGGATGGCAATATAAAGACCAGGTGCCTAAAAATATATGATGCATAGCACAATTTCATTTCTTAGTAAAAACTATTAAGAAGAATTTAGTACATGTATTCAATTTTTGTTCAAATTTTATGAAGGCTGACTTTAAAACCCTTCTGCTACTAATTCTGGACAAGTTAGCTTACAAATTTAATTGTGGCTACACAGACGGATAGTAAAATATGTAGAGAAAACTTGAAAAAAACATTTCTGCTATAACTGGAGGGACTCCACAAAGACTTAATTTAATCTATAAAATTACTATATGTCTGGTAAGAAACTCATTTTTCAAGCAAATTGACAAATTGTATGACAGTGTCTCCATATAATTACTGATAACAAAAATAAGCTAGAAACCTAACTGTATACATTTAAAAAAATTGTTACTTATGAATGAAGTGTTTTTATTTAAAACAGACCAAAATTAACTTTATTTAATTTTCAAAAGATACACAAAAACAATTTTGTAAAGGTATTTACAAATGTATTTTTAATTAGGATATTGATAGACATGCTAATGCTACCTTTATATGAAAGGCCTGCAATAATATCCAAAAATGTTTTTAAAAATTCAATCTCAATAATGTGCTTAAAATAAAATAATTTTAATTTAGCCCTATACAATCTGAACCACCATAACATAATTAATTAATGGAGAGGTTTAAAAAAAAAATGATTGCTTTGTCATAGTCCTAGAGCATGGTGGAATGGTATTAAAGCACTTATTTTCAGTGGATTTAATTAAAATGATTTGACAATATATTTTTTTATATAAAAAATATAAGTTTTCTTACAAAAATAAATTAAAAAATCACTGGTTGAAACTGATGCCAACTTGTCACAGTCTTATGCATAAAGTTCCTAAACTTAGAAAAATAAGAAGACCTACTAAAGCCATAATTGGATGATACTGATGCTGATTTTTAAGTTATCATAGTAACTCAATAGTTAATTAATCAATAATGAAAATAAGAGTTAATTTTAGAGGAAAAAATAATGCTATATGTATTATAGTATCTATAGGCCTACCATATTTTTTAGCAAATTTAATTATAGTCTATTATGGCCTAGAGATTAAACATTGTAGAATAAAACTTACCAAGTGGAATACATTTGTTATTGTGTAGTAATAAGCTAATAATCAACACACACAAAAAACAATTTTTGTTAACTTTTACATTTATTTTAAACAGTCTTTTCTAGCATTGCCAAGCAATTTATTTTAAAATAAATTTATAGGTTTACATCAGTAAACATTTCTTATCAGTGAGGCTCACATTTTTCTATATGTGCTCTACATCACTGATGCAAAATAATTTATTAGCCAGATAATATATATTGCCACAAAAGTTTTTGCATTAGTTTTCGATGGGCACAGAATGTATGCATGATTGAGTTTTTGTAGTACCTACTACAGTGACTAGAGGCATAGGCATAGCTTTAGGCAATATATAATATCATAGCCATAGCCTATCTATAGTCATAACCCAACTTAGAGTATAGGCAGAATGAATACAAAGTATGAATACAAAGTACAGTGTGAGTGTACAGAAAAGTGAAGTAGAAGGTCGTAATCTCTTATTTTAGTGCAGGAGTAATCATTATTAACTTAATTAAGTATTTTAAAATTAAGAACAAGTATTTTTTTATTTCCATTTGCCATTTGTCTTATATTTTTGTTATTTTCAAAGGGATTCAATTTTTTTTTGTTGCATTTTCCCTGTACTCGTACATTACAATGATCAATAACTGAATTTCCTAAGCAGATGTTACATTGGGAAGGCTCAGCAAGAGTGTTTGGGAGCAAAAGTATCTCATTCTTGTCACTAAGCTGAAAGTATATATAAAATATAGTATAGGGCATTCGTCTTAACATCTCTTCTGTATGCTAGAGAGAAATTGAAAGTATACAGCAGACATGCTAGATAGCTAAGCCATCTCCACCTATACTGCCTACATAAACTTCTTGGCATAAGGTAGCAGGATCGAGTCCCTATACAGAGGTCCTAAAACGGTCTGATTTTATCAGCATCCACAGGTTCCTACAAAAGGACAAGCCAAATGAGCACAATCCTCAGAGAATTAGTATAAGTACATCACTCACTCCTAGAGAAAACGCATTGCAAGGAAAAGTAGAATTGACTCAAACTCAAATTATTCAAATCCTACTAGGACTTAAAACAATGTGTGTTCCACATATGGGAAAGATTTTCAGGCACAAATAGAACTGACAGGCCACCTGAATACTCTCACTGTCACTGTGTAACAACTAATATAATTATAATAGCCTTGTGGACATTGTGGACATTCTAGCATGGCGGAAGGACGAACAATATAACTTGTTATAACATTAATTTACCCATGCCATAAATTAAAATATTGACAAAATACTCATTGGAATTTGATGGCAAAATAACAAATAAAACAATTAATGATAATGAATTAATATTAATAATTAATGGAGTGTAAAAATTGTTCACCGTTTTAACTACTTATTATTATTAGTAATTACTAGGTCTAATACTAATAGTTTTTGTTTTGGGACAAACAGAGCGTATTTGACTTAACATCCTTCAAATAATAATAATAATAATAAAGTTCATTTCAAAAACACGCTTCATCCCCAAAGGCTCGAAGCGCGGTACAAAGTCAACAAAAAACAAATCTATAGTTTACCACATTTAAAACAAACGCAACACGACAAAAACTAAGTACAAGCATACAATGGCAAAGTCTTTCTAGCCATTTCAACCATAAGCAACACAGCCATTATGCATTAACTGGAAAATAATGTTGACAATCATCCCAGAAGGTGTTTGCGAAATAGATGTGTCTTTAAATAATAATGAATATAAGTTAATACGTTTTGCTATTCACTATTTGATTGCACAGATTGAAAAAAAAATGATGATTGAATTTGAATTGACTTCATAAGTCACAAGACTAAGTAAGAGTAAGAGATTACCGGCGTAGTATACGGTAGGCTATATTGACATTGGCAGTTCAGTATTGACATGAATGGCAAATAGTTACCAAAAGGGTTCTAATTTCTTTATTAAATACTTGCGTGGAAATTTATAACTTACGAGTTGGGCGTTATTTAACTGTGTTAATTTTAACAAATTGGATGACTAACCACTAACTAATGTGGGGGGGGGGGTCATTGAATGAGTAATTGCTTCCGGGTAAAAAGAAAAGAAAACCAACAAAACAAAAAAAAAAAGCTTTTAATAAGGCTAGTTATCGAGATATAAGTTAACGCTCCATTTAAATTCTAATAATGATAACATTTTATAGACCCACTGAAAGCCGCGTGACAATAATAAATTGAATAATTATTCAAGTTCTGAGACAAGGGAAATCTTCCAACCTTTTTAACTCGGTGGGCCCAAAACATTTTTTCCACGAAGCCGCACAGACCATCTGAAAAGAAATGTTATTTTTACTTTTTAGATAATTATTCACATAATTAATACTTCTTGCAGCCTACTGTCACTATTGATATTGTGCATAAAGAATCATATATATATGAAAAATGTGGATTTTCAAATATATAATTGTAAAGATAACAAAATTTCCTGTCCAATAAGATATAATTGAGAAAATAATACCCAAGGGTTCCCGAAAAATAAATTATTTAACTTATCCCAAAAGCACACATTGGGGTTTACCAAATCTAAGGATATCTCTCTCTCTCTCTCTCTCTCTCTCTCTCTCTCTCTCTCTCTCTCTTTATATATCAATCTCGGGGGTGACACCAAAGTGAAAAAGTGCACATAAGATTAAGTGGGGGGGGGTCCATTAAGTACGTCAACAAAATAGGGGGGAGGGTGTTTGGAAATGTTTGACAGTTGTTGACGAGG
>CAXITT010000635.1:298494-319738 GCA_964033795.1 Lymnaea stagnalis | reverse complement strand
TTTTTTTATTGTTTTATTGTTGTATTAATTTGCAAACATTTTTTTGTAATGTTTTAATGTAGTTTTAATTTACTGTAGCGTATTTGTATGGCGAACGAACGGACAGGAAATCAGCTTAGTTACTTTCTCTTTATTTTCTCTTTACTTTAATAAATTTTTTGTCTATTTTTGTCAAAAAAAATTTTATCCACTCAATCCAGGAGGGGGGGGGGGCAAGTAAGTAACTGTAACCCCACCTTGCCCCTACCTGCGGGCGCCCATGTCCTGGGCCCCTAGCTATGCCACTGATTACATAAACTAGAAGCTATTTTGGAAAAAAAATATATAGGCCTAACTAGAATTAACAGATTATTTACTGAAGATACCATTTTAATAAATTTGGCTATTATACGCCCGTTTTGTGCCTTTGTAGCTAATTTTTTAACCATAAGTCTAATTGAACGCTTCCGGTCACTTATGCATCTGAACAATAACAATAAAGAAATCGGTAGTGTAAATTTCAATAGGTAAACATTTTGCTCACTTAAAATTAATTTTCCAAATATTGATCAGTTAAAGATGATATTAATATTTACCAATACGTTGTATGTAACCATACTAATATAATAGTGGTAAGGGCCAATAGCTACATATTATATAGTTTGTTATACATAGTGACCGTACAGACACAGTGTCACTCAGGTGACAGTATAGTCCTATTCTAAGTCTAAGTGAAACTGAAGTCTAGTGTAATCACCTTTACCCGTAGCCGTAATGATAATAATGCGATGTCAATCTAAATATAGAAGTAAATAGGAGTCTAAGTCAAGAAGAGTCTATCCAGACTCACTCAGACTATTACTATTACTATTACTATCTCTTTCGGATTTCGGTTATTACCGATATTTTAACTGTAAGTTACGATTTATTACTGAAATTGTTCAAGAAAAATGTATTCCTAAAATAAAATTAACGTAATTTAAATTTAATAAAATAACTCTTAGCCTCTGTCTCCGTCTGTGTACTCAATACTCAATGTATTGACTTGCAGTTGGCAGTGTTGGTTAAAGTTGAAGTTTGTAAATAAATTTGTAGTTTGTAGTGTAGTGATAGCGATGGTCGGGGGTATTTTGTAGTTGTAGGATGCCGAGGGTTGTCTATTACTTATTAACATGTGATTGCCCCTTGAATTTGAATGATGCATTGCAATTATTTCAATTAACATTAATGTTAATGCCATAAGCCTAAGCGATAATGCCATGCCATGAATCATAAATATGATTATCTTATTAATTATGAATATTATTATTAATTATTAATTGTTTATGATTTATAGATTGATAAATAATAAATATGATATTATGATTTGACATTGATTCCTGCAAAACCACTAATTCACTGACGGGCTCCTGCATTCTCCCTGTAACGTTTTCCGTCCATAGTCCATAGTCGGCTACTGGTTTCAAAAGATTTCATACAAAATGAAAATGTCTTTAAAATAGCAAAAAATCACTTGGTTGACTAGTCTAACCCTAAACTTACAAACTAACATTTATAGTTCTTACATGACTATTATTTATACTACAATAAAATTAGTAAAAATGGGCAAAACACCTCTTTGTCACTTTGTCTATCAAACTGTTGAGACAGATTATATGTCAGAAAAGAGTTCATTTTTTTTCTGTTTTGGAAAGGTATTTGATTTATGAAAAGAAAACATGCACATGGGGAAAAACTGCAAGTTAAGCATTGAAGATCTTCCTAAAAATAAAAAAATAAAAAATTGTCCAAAAGGACATTTTTATGCTATATTTTTTCTTGTTGAACAAATTATATTGATTTTTTGTTTAAATGTATGTTTTTTTTTGGTCACAGATAACCAATATGTAGAATAGCAAATAAGCTGGATCATCACAAGAATTACATCACGAGTTAATCAATGCATAGCTGCAATCATCAAGAAGATGACAGAGCTATGGAAAAAGATGAGAATAGTGATGATGAGGAGAAGGAGGGACAAAACCTCACCCCACCCGATGGTGGCTTAGGATGGCTAGTTGTGGTGGCATCCTTTATTTGCAACATGATTGTTGATGGAGTGTGTTTCTCATTTGGGATCATAAGCTCAGAATTTAATGAGGCCTTTGGTGTTGGTCACTCTAAGGTTGGCTGGGTGGGGTCGTCATTGGCCGGATGTTACTTGCTTGTGGGTAAGTTAATAAGCCGTACAGTTAATGTGTTTCACTAATTTTTTGCTTGAGTAAGTATTTTCAAGTGTTTTTTTTTCTAATAATTGCTACTTAAGGCAGAAAGTTAGTTTATCACATCTGCACCTCATGTCACAATTGAGAAAAACTTCATGATTAGCTACTCTAAAACTATAAATTTACAAGGTGAGATATTCTTTGACCTTAACAAGATTTTATTGAAAAAACTCACTTCCTAATAAAAATTGAAAGCTGATGAATTCACCTAAATAAAATTACCATGAATCTGTTTGTAATTCTTCCTCTATCTCTCATCTTCTCTTTGTGTAATGTCTGATTTAAGCTATTTTCTCTTATAATTTTTTTTCACCCTCATCCAATTAATACACTTATTGTGATATGAGTTTAAAATCAGTTACAGATGTATATGCATAAAAAAAACCAATAATTACAAAATTACTTTTTGTTTATTCAAAATTATTTAAATTTTCCAATTTTGTAGGTCCATTTGTTGCAGCACTTTGTGGTCGCTATGGCTGTCGGAAGGTCACTATATATGGTAGTATCATAGCAATGATTGGCTTTGCCACCAGCAGTTTATGGAACAGTATAGAAATGTTGATTTTCACATATGGAATAGTTGGAGGCAAGTTGTTATAAAATTATTTAATGTGTTTTTTAAAGGATATGTCTTCTTATATTAAAAAATTCAAGTGCTATTTAAAAAAAATATAATTCTAAACTGTTTCTCTTCAACCTTTTTCGTGAGCTTCTTAAGTTAGAGAATAATTACTGAGAAAAATCTTACAACGGAAAAAGACAAAAAATCTGTAGTATTCTCTAGGTGATATGGGGCAACAATTTTGTTTACATTTTCAAGTTTATAGTCGTATGTTTTTCCTGACTCATTCATACATTTTTTTCAAATATATTTATTTATTTAAAATGTATGTCAGTTTAATTGAAAATATAAACTTTGTGATAATAATTTAGTATCAATTACTTCTCAGGGATTGGATTCGGAATGATTTACCTACCATCAATTGTCTGTGTTGGATTTTGGTTCAGAAAAAAACTTGGTATTGCCACTGGCATCGTTGTCTGTGGCACTGGGTGTGGGCAGTTTCTTTTCCCACAGTTGGCACATTACCTGCTGACTGAATATAGCTGGCGAGGACAAACTCTGATTTTTGGTGGAATAGCTTTGAACTGTGCCATCTGTGGAATGCTTTTCATACCACTGGATCACAGAGCTTACAGATTTAACAGCAAACGAGGCATTGTTGAACGTGGCCCCATCATGGAAGCCCTGATACACAACAAACAAAGACAGAGAGCTATTTCCAAAGGCTCGCTGAATAATTGTATCATAACCAAGGACAACCGCCTGCTTAAGTTTCATCCAGGGTTCTTTAATGCAAAAAATAACTCTTTCATTATCAGATTTAAACGCCAGCTTGGCTTCAGCGCTGAAAGCCTGGCCTCATCTAAAAGTACCATAAATTCAGCTAAAAACGGATGCAATAATAGCCCTTTACTGATCAAAAGTCATGATGACCAGCACATCACCCAGTGCCAGACAGTTAACAAGTGGGGGTCACTTCCTGGCTCCCTTAGACCTGATTACAGATCATCATTGTCTGTGCCCGCTACAAGTAATTGCGAGAAACTGAATAGGATCAACAAGAGGCACAGCTACTGCGGTATGCCAAATATCTCACCTTTGAAAAAAGAGGATGTGGTTGAAATAAACATCGAGCAGATAAGTAATGATGGCTCAACGGAGCTGACTCACTCCACTAACGACATCCAGTCGCTACAAACCATTATTGGGGACATAGTCAGTATCAAGTTGGTTCCTAATGGCTGTAATGGAACGCAGGATAAGAATGGCATAAGGTATGAAAAACTAAAGGTTTTGTGTTTGTTTTTTTCTCTCTTGTTGTTGGCTAATCTCACAATATCAATTTATTCCATGAGAACTAAACAGTTCAGAATTTCTCTGCAAATTTTTTTGGTGATTATAACTTTTGCTCTCAAGGGACAATTGACAAACAAAAATTAATTTTATTTTCTATTTAGTTGATTTTAATTACAATCTTAGCGTTAAAATTGTTAAGCAAGATATTTTCATTAACTAGCAACCTTTTTTTATCGGTGTTATTTCAAATTATGAATTAATGCCAGCATACTGTATCTGAATAGTTGGCTAACAAAGACAGCAAAAACCCAAAGATGTATTCTTTTTTTCTATGCCTCATTTTAATCCATCAGCTACATGGCAAACATCTTGAAGAGCCAGCTTCCATCGCACATTGAAGATAATTGTGGAGCCCATCACACGGGTGAAATGGAGGGGGACTTGAACTCTTCAACACTGAGGAAGTTCTGCACCATCCTGTGTGATATGTTTGACCTCCAGCTCTTGTTCAACCCAGTGTTTGTCCTGTTGGTGGCTTCCAACTTCCTAACCATGTTTGGTGAGTTTCTTGACCTTAATGGGCATTATTTCATGTTAAACAAACAACATTGTTCTGTCATTTAAAATCAGTATAAAGTTTTGAAATGTTTATTGGATTGTAATGACAGGGAATGGAATGCTTGTATAGCTTTGAGGGTTGTCCTTATTTACTAAAAAATATTTTTAATTCTATAACCACTGCTCTTGTATCACTTATTTTTTATTAACTGGTTAACCACCATGAGCCTGTGGGAGCGGCTGGGTGTTTCTTTCGTATGGCCACGAGCCGCTGGTTGCACCAAGGTTTGTATCATAGTAAATCGAGAAAAATATTTATATTATTCCGTTCCCGTTTTACTTCCAGATTTTAATTTACCGACAGAATGTTTATATTCGAACCGCATGCTATTGACAGAATGTTTTAAAAAACGGGCTGTTAATTAATTTTGATTTAATTTCCAAGCTAGTTACAAAGTTGTACGCATGGGTGGGCTGGGACACCGGGAAGATTCCCGATGGGCCGCTAGGACCGGTGATATAATAAAAATAAAAGTCATGAAGATAGGGCCGCTTTTTGGTTTTTTCTCGGGCCGCTTTGATTTTTTCCCGGGCCTCTTAAACTCTCCAGTCCACCCCTGGTTGTACGACTTGTTTACTGTGGCAACAAGTGACAGGGTTACTAAAGGCATATAAGTGATTGGAAGTGTAAATATTATTCAATATCTATGTTCTTTGGTGCATTTTTCTTATTATTGGATATACTATTTGAAAACCACCAAATAAAAGGATTTAAATGATTTGGAAATTTAAAATTTAAATGTAAGTTGGCACATTTATTTATTTTTATTTGTTTTTCTATTGTAAATACTAATTTAACTATTAATAATTTCCCAACAAAACGTAACTTTACAAATGTTTTAAGTTTATCTGATAGACAATTCAATTACCTTAAAAATGGTTTATTAATCATTGGAATATGTTTATAATTGAGAAAACTATAGTTGAATTTGTACATACACCTAAAATGAGAAAATGTTACCTAGATTTGATACGGCCACATCGGGTATTTCAATCTGGTAGCTAATCAGTTAAGTTCTTATACGGTATATAATTATATTGGACCTTTCAGAGTTTCATAACATTGTGGTATAAAAAAAGAACAATTTTTATATTTGTAACCACTACTCTTCTATCACTTTTAAAAAAATTTTTTTATTAAGTTTTATTTCTTATCTGAGGTAATGCTTTATTTTTCTGTACATTACAGCATTCTATATCCCATACTTCTACCTGCCCTCCAAAGGCAAAGAGCTAGGTATATCAGCTGAAAATGCAACTTTTCTTATATCCATTATTGGCATTACCAACACACTGGGCAGGATAGTCTGTGGCTGGCTGGCGGACAGGCCATGCATCAACTCCATACACATGAACAACTTTGCCCTCATCTTTGCTGGACTTGCTGAGTTGCTGTGTCCTTTAGCTAAAGGTTACAGCTTTCTGGCTGCCATTGCTGCATGTCTTGGCTTATGTTTAGGTAATTATTCAATGTCTACATATTGGACACCAACCTCAACATACTAGGGTTATTCTTTTAAAAGGAAATAGATAAAAATGTTTGTTTTTTTTAAATCATGTTATCATGGGACTATTAACACTTTACACATCTAAGCATTACCAGGTGCACTTCTTGCTATTACATTGGCAGTGGAGTATGTGGGTAAAAAAAAAAAATAATTACGAATCTAATTGTGAATGCATTTTATAAATATTTTCACCAAATATTTTTATATATGTTTTTTTTAAAACTTTGGGATATATTTAACTTTTCATTGATATTAATCAACGCTTCTTCTATGGTGCATGGACAAGGTTGTTAGTCA
Source organism: Lymnaea stagnalis (assembly GCA_964033795.1). NCBI lineage: Eukaryota > Metazoa > Mollusca > Gastropoda > Lymnaeidae > Lymnaea > Lymnaea stagnalis. The sequence goes on along the minus strand of CAXITT010000635.1, from coordinate 313,208 downwards.
GGAGAATTTTTAGATATTTACAATAATATTTTTGTGTTTATCAGTACTTTACAATTGATAAATGCTTACCTAAAAAAAATGTGTTTGTTTGTTAAAAAGCTCACAAAATGTCCCTTATTATTACAAATCAGCTGTAGCTTAATGCAGACCTGTTTACTCTTACGATTTTGGCGTACATTTTACGATTTTGAGGTGTACACATGATATATAATGTATGTTAATTTTTGTACTATTAAGATAATGTATTGAACGATTTTGGGATGATATTGTACGATTTTAAGAGTTTGAGGGTTAACAGGTTTGTTGATGACTTATTTGTTTACCATTGGTGCACAGCTTTTTCAATTGGTCTATGAGTCCAAAAAGTTTGAGAAGCTTTGATATAAACTATTTACTATATTACGATTCTCTTCTTTGGGTCTTTGTTTCTCATAATAAAGCACAAAGTATCCGCCATTATTTTCCACCCATTTAGAGCTGTATCTCTTTCAGATCACTACATTTCTTCCTAACTGAATCAACATGCTTTTCAAGCCAGCATTTCTAAGTAGTTCATGGTCTTACTTCATTTTTTTGTACATATGGGAAATTAATGATTCATACTTCTCTAAACAAGACATAACAATTGTTCAAATACATTTTTTTTCCAGCAATCTTTGTGTCTCTGAGGACCATATTGCTGGTGGAATTGCTGGGTGCAGAAGTGCTCACTAAATCCTTTGGTCTTCTCAGCTTATTCCAAGGAGTTGCTGCATTCATTGGAGCTCCTATAGTTTGTAAGTGTTGGCCATAGGGTTGTGTTAGCTAGAAGAGAGTTATCAGTTTAGCTGAATCTGCTGCTATCATTATTTTATTTCAACCTTATAATTTTTGTATACCTCATTGCACAATATATGAACTAATTTTTATTTACAATAGTTATCTATAGCTAATTAAATAATTAAATAAAAATGTTTTGATTTAAATATGTCCCTTTTCTTTAAATTCCAAGTGCTTACTAACCTTTTAATTTAATCTTTATTTTCATGGAAATATTATTTTCTTAAAATCACTATTAATGATAATATTAGACAATCATACGTGATAAATTTTAAGCATAATTCTTAATACATCTGCTTTTGATAAGAGCTTGCGTGACTGATACTCCATTCCATTTACACTATTTTAAATTTGTTTTTCCTAACAGCTCAGCTGATGGATGCCACAGGAAGTATTGACAACTGCTTCTACCTGGCAGGGAGTCTCACAATTTTATCTGGACTCCTCTTGCTGCCCATTGGATTTCTTAAGGCCCACAATGATAGGAAAAAGCAAGCTGAATGAAAAGTAAAACTGTCATCCTTGAAAGGGTCATTTTTTATCTTACAGAAATAATTCTGTACAACGCACTATCACTGAGAACCCGTCACATCCACCACTGGGTTGGCATCAAGTTAATTGATGGTAATTTGGTGTATCACTTTAATATAATGGATCTAAAACTTTTACACAGAGTGGATCTATCTCTGATTAATCATTGCTGTTACAGGTTTATACTTTTAGAAAGTTGAACACTTGTCTGGTTATAACTCTGAATGAGAGTTCAGTATTTAACTAACATTTATACTCTCAATATTATTATGTTAAAAGCATAATCTTATGATTATGGTCAGTGAAGTCAAACTGTTGAGTGATTTCATTTCTCTACATATGTGAGAATACTCGGACTGAGCCATGGCAAAGATTTTTTATCACCTTTGTTTACAAAAGCTTATCAAATTTCTCTGTGAGAATCATTACACTGAGCCAAGGCAAAGATGTTTTTAATTTTCTAACATTCCCTGGTCTTTTCAATTTACTTTCTAATTTAAAAAACCCTAGCCCTACATGTACAGTTCTTCCTCGTCTACAACATATTTTCTTCCATCACAATGGAATTTTTTAATGTCGCATCAATCATTCTCTTATTACATTTAAGAATGTTCGTCTTAGTCTGAACAATTTTTGATTAATCGAAACATAAAGATAATTTTAAAATCTTTATTTAATCGACATAAAATAAAGAAGATGTATTATGGGAAAAAATAATAAATTTAAACATGAGTTTTATGAATCAAAACTGCAATAAGATTGGGATAGGAAGATGCTACGTGTCATAACTTTCTGCTATTATTATTATTATTATTATTATTAACCCATTTAAAAAAAATATTCCTGACAAAATATTTTAATGAGTAAAATTGCCTCTTTTTTAAGTCACATGTCAACTATTTAGTAAGATTAAACTCATTAAAATTACAAACTAATTATTTTAATTGCATGTGTGAAACATACAAAATATGAAGTAAGTCAAATATTTTATTTAATCCTTAAATGAGGATAACATTTTTTCTTTCATGCAAACTGTATCCTTTTGATGCCTTACATATTTCAGTATTTGCTTGGCTTACCGTCCAGAGAATACAGGCCACTGTCTCAGCAATCGTAGCTCTGTGGTTCTTGAAAATATAGTTTCATTGCTCTATAATAATTTTTTAAAACCTGGGAATATGGAAGAATCATGTGCAATTTGATTAATGTTTGCTTGCTATTTTGTAATGATTTTAAGTAGTAGGCTTGGAATGTTGCTATCAATAACAGTTCTTTTATGTAATGAGTCAATAATTTTATGAGTGGCATAATTCCATCTATAGTCATTTATTTAAGATAAGAAAATTGCATATCTGTATTTAAAAAAACACTGGCTTAGATCAAATCTCATAGTTCCGCTTGTTACTTGCATATACTTATTGCAATGTTTTCCTTGTCCACATTTTATATGATGGCTAGTTGTTTGATTCTGAACTCTTTATATACTATGGCAAGGTTTTTCAAGTGCCAATTTTATGAAATGGCTGGTTTTTTTTTTTCTGAAGTCTCTATTTATATAGTATGGCATTTTAAAAAAAAAGTGAAAACTTGAGAAATATTGTACTGATGCAGGTGGCATCAAAAACAACTGCATTGCAATCATTTTGATAAAACATTAAATTTTGAATAGCTTACAAGATTACATTAGAATGATTGCTATATTACATTTTTAATCGATACTGTTTCAATATTTTAGATGCATTAATTGCGTTAATTGCTTTGACCTTCACTAACAGTAAATACTTGATTTTCCTATGCATTTATTATCTGGACTTATATTTTGTGACCTATCAAAGCACAATGTTTGTCTGCCAGGGAAAGAAGCTCAGTGGGAGTTCGAGTCAGGTCAAAAACAAGAATGTCACACAAAGTCCCTGATACAAGATTAAAAAATAAGATTTTTACTTTTTAAACAATTTAATATTTATTTTTTTCAGTGAAACAAATTTTTTTAGCTATGTGATTAAAATCGAGCTTCTTCTGTTCTTGTCACATCTTTGATGGAGAAAACGGAAAATGTTTTAATGTACTTAATTACAATATCATCAATTTTTTAAAATGCCTGTCAAAAACCATGTTGAACATCTAGGAATCCACATGTTTTTAATGTAAGAGTTAAATGTAAGCATTTATATTTTTAAAGTTTTACTTATTTTACCTCTGTACATTGCTATAAGACTTCTTGAAATTGTTTATTCATCCATACACAAAGTTAGAACAAGCTTCTGAGAGCAATTCGATCAGCTTCTTATTCTTTTGTTAAACTTATTTTGATATTTAAAATTTTAAAAGTTTATTTATGTTGTTAAACACATATTTTCGGTGGTTGATTTTAACATCAATACAAATTACACACTTTTGGATACTGGTATGGTATATGATTTTTGGATGATAGAATGCGTTTTATTGAACAAATTTGTTTTTCTTGAAGCATACAATTTGAATACAAAATTTGATCAAAATAAGCAATGAAGGTAGTACCTTAACTAGTCATTTTGATTTGATATATATGGGTAACAGTATTTGATATCTGACTTTTAACGTCGAGCATAAGAATAATTTTACAAGCTTTTTCAATTTCTAAATAGCTCTTTTGCATAATTATTATTAATGATTTTGAATTTAATAATACCGTATTTTGCAGTTAAACATATGAACGCTGTGTAAAAACTAGTTATAAAATACCTCAATATATATAACTAATATTTTACTTGCAAAACTTCCAAACCATTGCTATTGATAGTATGATCAGTATTTTTAAAAACAATTCAGTGTTTCAATTGAAGGGGGGATTAAAAAATTCATTGAATTCAAACTTATACTTTTATTATAGGTAGCTAGTCAAAATCAAGGATGACATTTTTTAATACTGATTTAAAATTTATAATTTGTCTTACCTTTTAAAATTTTTACAATAACTTTTTTGAAATTATTTAAATCTTTTACTTTGAAATCAAAACACTAACATATTTTGATGAGTTTGTGAATTTTCATAAAGGCAATATGCATAAATGCCAACTCGTAGGATAAAAAACTGTGCAAAAAGTCCCCAAAAAACTATACAACAACATAAAATTTATACAGAAAGATGTGAAAAATAGAAAATAAAAGAACCCTTTATCAAACTGCAGTTCTTGCTAAGAACTACATGAAAATATTTTGATTTTGAACATTATAATTATAATTTACTACCAACTGAAATTTTCTCAAAGTAGCTACTTCCAAACAACGCTGTCTATAACGAATGATATCAATGATTGCCAAAATAGTTATATTGTAAAGATAATGATCAACAACGAACAGCGTCCAGATACTATATCTAGATGGATCCCAAACTTTGTGGCATATAGGTCATTTTGAAAGGACTAATAGGATCTAAACTTCCTTTTGACTAAATTTGAAATTATTGCACCATCATTTTTTAACTTTGCTTTTTTTTTTCTAAATCCACTGAAAACCCATACAAAATTCTGTATGGATATACAAAATAAAAAAATAAAAAAATAAAAAAAAAAAAAAAAAAAAAAAAAGCACAAAGTGTGTGTAAACCATCACACTTGGTATGTATGAATGTGTGATCTTTTGTTGAATGCAATATTATTTTTTTATTATTGATCTTAAATTTTTTAATTTGGTAAAATGTGAGTGTTTAAGTAATATGTTAGTGCCCGCTGTGTGGTTACTTTCTCTTGGTGTAATTAGCACTTAATTCATTTTAAAAAAATAATTTTTTTTGAAGTGTCCAAAAATAATTATTTTTAGTCCAACAAGAAAAGTTACTCTCTGAATGCTTTTTTAATGAAATGTTTTTAATACTAGCCCTAGTATATATTCATTTCTTTGTCAAAACAAATATTTACATTGCAGTGCACATATCATAGTTTTGTATTTTTTTAATGCAATTTGATGTTAAATTTCTAATTTGATGTATGTAAATATGGTAATTAAAATATCTTTTTTCTCAGTGACCTGTATTATAAAATATACTAAAGTGATCTCTTGCAATCAAACATTTTGTTTTTACTAAACCATGGATATAGTAAGAGACCAGCAGGCTTTCCTGGGGGAGGAGGGGGATGCAATATTAGATGTATTGAAACCTATGGCTCAGAATTGTGTTTATTACTTCTGACACTTTAATGTGCAATTAAAAACAAGTAAATAAAAATTATCTATAATCTCCTCTTTTTTGTTTCTATCATTACATTTGCTTGAGAGTTTTATTAAACTTTAATTTCTAGGATCTGCCTGGAATAATAATAAAATATAAAAATTTTAAAAGTAGTTAAAATAATTTAATTTCAACTTAACTGATATTTTAAATACATGTAATTTGGAATCAGTAATGTCTAGGATTGCAAAACTTTGACAGGTGAAAATCTTCAGTGAGATTTAGTTGCATGCTAATTTAAACTTTGTAGGGTATTAGGAAGGTGGTTAAAATTGTTCTTAAAATGTTGAACCGGGCAGAATAAAATGATATAAAATAAAAAAAAAGGAGAAGAGAAATTTAATTTTTAATATTTTTGTAAACCTTGATTCAGGGAAGTGAGATGCACTCCGAATAATATACTCCATAAATTGCTTGGAAGGTGAACAAGTATCTAGCTTTGTCATTCTGATACTTGTAGATCAATTTTTTACCAAAACGATGGAATGTAGTTTAATTTTTTTTTTTTTAGCTATCCTCATTCTACTCATATGTATTTATCAGATTATTGGGGGCTATTATTATGTATGTCATTCTATTCAACTGAATATGTTTATATTTTTCTTATAATCCATTGAGTTGGATCATTCTTATGATATCACTTTACATGAGCCTACTCTTCAAATTTCTCTTTCAAACTTTGATCACAATATTTCTTCTCCTCTATAACGGGACTTAGTTTTATCAAGTTATTTCTCCTCCTCTTTATGACGGGACCTTGTTTTATCATGTTATTTCTTCTCCTCTCTATAAGGGGACCTAGTTTTATCATATTTCTTCTCCTGTTTATATCAGGATGTAGTTTTATCACATTATTTCTTCTCCTTTTTTTAACTGGACTTAGTTTTATCACAATATAATATCCTCTGCATTGTATTACTGTATTTCTCCTTCTCTTTAATAATCACAAAACAGGCATAATGTCATTGCATGTTTAATTTTGCTTTTTTAATGAATTTTATTTTGTAGAACGCTTTATAAAAGTGCCTTATAACTTGCCACAAAAGATAAGACTTTTTGATAAAAGTGCCTTTGAACTAGATATTAAAGTGAGTTCTATCCTTTTGTTCTACATCTTTCATGTGCTTACCATTCATAAATTTTCCTGTAAATTTATTCTGAGTTACTGTGTCATTGACACCGAGTGCAGTCGAGCGCCAATTATCTGAACTAGTCAGGACCAGGCTGGCTCGGATAATCTATTTTTTTTGTATAACCGAAACACAGAACTTTCACACCTTAAAAACCAGGAAGCAGCATAATGTGTCATGATTACGGACCAGTAAAAATAAACACATGCAGTCAAAGGCTAATGCAGACCTGTTTACTCTTACGATTTTGGCGTACAATGTACAATTTTGAGGTGTATACATAATATATACTGAAAGTTTATTTTTTACTATTAAGATAATGTATTGATTGATATTGCACGATTTTAAGAGTTTGTGGGTAAACAGGTCTGCTAATGCTATTGCTTGACATGTCTAACCACACCGCCTTGTGAAACAAGGTCAATTGATTGATGTCATGAACTGCCGAGGACTGAAGTTTTTTTGTCCTAGGTTTTGTAGGTCATTGTATATGATGATAATTTTTAAAAAAACAGGCAGTTTCAGATAATCAGCGCTCTACTGTATATTAAAATATTAGTTATTAAATATGTCTATTTTCACATGGATTACAATTTTCTTTAAAATTTGGCTTATACTTATACTTGTATATTTATATGCAATTTTTTCACATTTAAAATCACTCTGTATTTAACTGCTTATTTGCATAACTTGAAAGATCTGCCTCCATTTAATTTTAATTCTTTGTTTAGTAAGTTATCCTCATCATGTTCTACTGGATACTTTGGGGATTTCCTGTTAGTGGAAGTCATTTCTTCAAGACAACTCAATATATCATGACACGGTGAGCTGGAGCACCCTAAGATATTTGATTAATGAATGACATGGCAACAAACACAAAGAGATTTCAGTCCAATGGTTCTGTCACTCACTCACTGATGTCATGTCTGTCATTCACTCACTGATGTCATGGTTGATTTTTGGTGGGGGTGTCTTTTACACCGTCTGATGAGTGTGTGATTATATCCAGTTTTTTCTCAGGTTTCTTTCTGATTTCAGTAGCCATTTGGTTTCCCTGAGTCTATTTACATGTAGGGTCACACGACAAGGCTGCAAATATTGGTATCTATTCTGAGGGGAATTCAAACCCATCGTGAGTTCAACAGAAGATTTACCCACCAAAAAAAGTTTAAACATTCCTGTAATTTATTCACCCAATAATATAATGTCTTGGTAGGACAATTTGTTGTCTTTTGAACTATCCATTTAGAGAGCGACTGACTCTGTGCAGTGGTGTGCTGGGCTATCCTACCATACCTTTTTCAGTTAAAAAGATAAGGAAAATGTAAAAGTGCTGAACAACTATTTTTCAATCCAAAGATACAAGTACAAATATGTTGTTGCTTTTTTTACAGCACATCGAAGACTAATTACACATAAGACACCATATACTAACTGCACATAAGATGCAACAGACTAACTGCTCATAAGACACCACAGACAGATTTATGATGATTCACCACCTCCTGTTTCAATCCCGGGCCATTTCGGCACTGGCAATTTTGCTGACGGCCATTTTGACGATGTTGATAAAGAAATTATTGAAAGAAATAAAAATACATTGGTGACTATAAGAATATTTAAGTGTTAAGAAAATCTAGCTATGTAAAAGTCAACGTTTGTTTGGGGTTTATTTTTAAAGGGTTTTTAGTCAATTTTAGTTAGTTCCACACATGCACCTATGTGGATAATGTATTGAAATGGATAACCATTTTTTAAATTAAATTGATATCTTAGCATTTTAAACAGACTCTTGACACGACGCTACAGGCAAAAGCCCTCTACTTTGACTTTGGTAGTTTTTGGGTAAAACTTGTAAGTTTACATTTATTTTTTATTGCCTTTTAAATTATTGCAAAATTATATAGTTTAATAATAATGGAGGCATTTCTTGAGTGAATGAACTGAGCACAGACCACCTGAGCTAATGTCATCTTAATCCACTGACACATTTTGTGCTGATCTGACCTCACTTTTGTCAATTGTGGGACACATAAAACCAGGACACACTTGCTATAGTTCACATATCATTGATGTAAAATACATCACACTTCAGATTACACAGGCGTCTTGGTTTTATGTGCCCCCCCCCCCTCTATTGTATGAGAAACTATATAAAATCCATTTAAGCTCAAAAATAGATAGTTCTTGAATATTCAACTCTGCTTTTAATCACCCATAAACTTATATAATCACTTTTGTATTTTAATAACTTTTATATCTTTGTCAAGGAAATGGCTGAAGACCTGGAAATGGTGGCTGCTAATCATCCCCCTCCCACCACTAACTGTTTTATAAGACAACACAGACTAACTGCTTCGTAAGACAACACAGACTAATTGCTTCATAAGACAACACAGACTAACTGCTTCATAAGACAACACAGACTAACTGCTTCATAAGACAACACAGACTGTTTTATAATACAACACAGACTAACTGTTTTGTAATACAACACAGACAAAATGTTATAACACATAAGACTTGAGAATAATGTGGAGCATAAATTTCACTTTCTATTTTATTATCAGGTCAAGGACACATGATCATTGAAAAATTATTTTTTTTTAAACTTATTGATTTACCACAAACAAAAAATTGCTGGCAAGTTGCCAAAATAAATTAATTAGTTATTAATCCATGACAATATTGATTTTTGTGTGTGTATTTTTCCAGAAACTATACTAATTATATATGTAAAGTGTAAAATAAAATATGCATGCTACTTTATGTTAAAGGCAACAATTGTTATTAGGGCTGCTTTTATTTTGAATGCAACAATTATTGTTAAAACCACTTTTGAAAAACACAACAGGTTTGTTGCTAGAGCCTAGAGCTGATTTTTTTTTTTTTTTAAAGTAACAAAATCGTTTTGAGCTACATTTGTTGAATGTAACAAGACGCCTTTCGTGATTGCATCTAGTTGTTAGACAGCAAATGTGTATCCAGCTCTACTTTCTACACATGGGGTATTCCTGGCTGAAAAAAACCCCATGAGGCCGGTATTCAAAAGTCTATTTATAATAACTGTATATTGTATGATGAACAATGGCGGGGAATAACCAGTTGTTGATCAACACTATTTATTTGTCTGGTCATCTTGTATTATCTACCCTGCCAACAAGCCACTGTACATCCTGTTTTCATCAATAAATGCATACATGCACTTTACTTGATGTACTTTTCCTCCCCTCTTTGTTATACTTTAAAACATGACAAAATAGTTAAACTATATAATTTAAAAAAATAAATAAAAAGATTATAAAATCGAAACAGTAGTAAAAGCTTTTTTATTGTTGTTTTGTTTTCTTATTGTTGCAAGGCGCATTTAGCAGATTCCGGTGTATTGATTTGTTTCCCCAATAATTATTCAATGAAAATGCACTCACATAGTGTGTCAATGGTTATTAGTTTTAAAACGATGTTTAATTTAAATGGAACGCATCACCTTTGTGGTTGAAACAATTATTGAAAAATCAGCCTAATGATCTGGAGGGGTGGTCTTTCCTAAAAAAATACTTTAAAAATTAAAGTTTGGACTATTAAGCTACCGTGTTTCTCATCGCTATTAAACCATCTCTTGAGATCAAACGTTTATATTAGTTTAACTCTTAACGGTTGCTGGGGGGATAGTAGGGGGCGATGATAGATTTATTTAGGCTTAGGGACCCCATTCTTTATTCATTTAATTGTTCATTCACCTCTAGCCGCCCCCCCCCACCCTCCCCTGAAGCAGAGAAAAGGATACGATATTAAGGACTAAAATATGATACGCAACTTCAAACCCGTTAAAGTAAATAAAAACAAACAATAATAAAATACATTGGAATATATTTAGGCCTAATTATAATTGGCAATTGGTATTATTAAGATGTGTGTTAAGCTCATGCTTAACTTTAACAAAACCCTATTGAATTTGTCTCTTTCTCATCTTCATTTAATTAAATAACAAAAATATCATTTATTTATTATTTATTTTAGCCATATTAGGCCTATATATTTTAAATATTTACCATACCATGGACCTTACTGTCCCATGCCCATATCCCATCCATACTAAATTAATCTACCTTGATTTTAATTTTGAGTGAATTTGATCATTGCAATATTTAAAATTAAAACGTAAGCAACTCATATTTTAAGAGACACAAAAATACATTGAACATTTTATAAAACATTTTCTTTGCCCGTTAGAGAGGTATCAATTCACGCTAGATTGGATGAATATAAAGGCACGATTTGAATCGAAGTTGTTAGTCTATTGCCAATACCAGCCTTGGTTGTTCCAAGCTGACCTCAGCATACGTCACAGTGACATCATTTGTTACTAACCAATGGAATCATTGCATTCAACACTCCCCCAGCAGACCTACATACGGGCTACTTTTATATCAGCTGTTAGCCCCAACGTAAAATTTTGCTAAAACGTACTCAAGTAATCAACTAAACTAGGAATATTAATTAGGGCTTCATTGAAAGCGGTTTAAAACAAAATGTATTTTAAGAGAATACATAAAAGTATTCTTTTATTACTGTAAGAAAAATATTTAGAGAATGCAGTCACTGCTATTTCTTTTGAACGAAAATGAATGTACTAAAAGTATCGATATATTAAAACACAAAAGCGATACTTTTCCCTTTATAACCCCGGGTGTAAGTATCGTCGCGAAAGAAAATTTACACAGTGGTGAAAGACGTACTATGGTTTCGTGAACTGTGTGGTTGCCTTTGTCAGGGTGCCTCAGTAGGATAATTACATCTATAGATTGGATTTGATTGTTACCGCGCTAGGTGAGTAGTAAAGTACATTATTTATAAATGTTCTACAGCTTAGAAAACTTAAATGTCTGCGTGGCTACGAGTAGACGCTTTTTATAACGTCCGAAAAGCCCTCGCTTCAGTCACTAGCAGTAAACTATAATTAGCATCAAGGTTGCGGCTGCATTCTCCGCACTGGATGAAATCAGCTGATTGATTGAATATGTAAAAGTGAAACGTTCATTTTAGCTATTATTCATTTAGAAACCTCATCCCAAATGTTCATTACATACAGCCGTATATAGTTTTCAAATATATTTAAAATTGCAAATAGTTAAAGTTTAGTATACTTGTCCTAATACTACTAATTACTAATATATAATTATTATAATCATTCAATTGTGATTAATTATAATTAATAATTAATAATTATTATATTGATTTAATTAGGTATGTTAGTTTGTTAATATTGTTATAATTATATAACCAAGTAAGTTTAGTGCGAAGGTTAAGGCCACCCATCCTGAAATTATAAATTTACAGTGAGTACTGAGTGTGCTGAGTACAGTGTACAGTGTACAGTGTCAACTGGGATCCAGTTCCTTAATAGTAATTAGACTATCCAGTCTTATGTAACTAAGCAAAAATTCTATACTCTATCTGCATAATTGAAGAATGTCGCCAATTCTAATCTTTTCGCCTTTGGACCCAAAGAATAATTTTGAATAAAGACATTTCTTCAAAAGTAGATACAAGTGAGAAATAGGAACATATAATATGATTCATAATTATTAGTCTTTCATTCCCAATTACCCAGCACACTGAATATGGCTCTTCAGAATTTTTGTGATATTAGCGTGAAATCACAGAATTTTGTCTCATCCGTTTTATAATATGATAATTGACATTAAGAAAACTCTCCCCCCTCCCTCTCTCTCTTTTTTGGTATGCCAATGGTCTTAGTTTGAACCATGTGTCCAGTTTTCAACTCTTAAAATTATGTTAATGGTAAGCCTATATTTATATTAAAGCTATATTTCAAGTATATGCTAAGTATCAGTTAGTCAAGTAGGTTAAACATTGGTCACTTGACAGTTGCCTTTGTTTATAATATAGTAGAATTTCAATTTGGCAGAATAATAAGGTCTTAAGATTACATGCTGTAAGATAAAATGTACAATAATTCAAGAAGTGAAACATATTTTAATTGAAATTTGTGACTAACAATGTTAGTAGTTAGTATTTAACTTGAATGAAAAAAAATTGACCTGGCTGACATTACACCCTATACCCATTGAAAGTTTGATTACACTTTCTTCCTAACTCATCCTCAAAACGACCCCCCCACACCCCTTTTGAGGTGTTGAAAAATGCTGGCTGATCTCTGTGAAACCCTGTTGAGGTAGGGGTGATATCACTAGAATGCACACACACCCTCTCAACGCCCCCGCTCTCCCCCATCTCCCCATAAAAATGCAGTTTAATCTGTTCTTTTTTTTATTTTGGGGTCTTTCTGCTCCCTTTTACATTCCCTTTTAATTTAGCTAAAGAATAAATAGAAGATACAAACATTTACAAGAAAATTGTTAGTTGTTCATTGAGCATTTTCTCCTTCCATTAACAGTGTGATTGTCGGCAAAGGCTTAAGTGTTTTGCTGTATTTCAATCCCTGTCTATTAATTGCTGGCTAATAGTTGTTTTAATGATATTATGATCATTCATTATATGATTTACCTTGTTCTTGTCTTTAACTTTAAAAGAAAAATTGTAATTTGTAATCATTTTGTGGAATTTAAATAGAATATTGTAAGTAGGAAATGTTACTGTAGGCACTTTAGGATATACTTGTGTGAACAGTGCAAACTATATTAATGTAGGCCGACATCCTGGATTCTGGGCCAGTCCAAACTCCAATATGGAAAACCAACGTACAGTAACTAACGTAGTATATAAATCAAGAAATGAAACGTCATCACAAGTTGATGAGATCTAAATCAGATACAGAGAATTTTTTTTTTTTAAAGATAATAAAGCGAAGTTACTTATTTATATTTTATTTTATGTATTGCACCATCATGTGGTTTTCAATTTTTAAAGTTGGATAAAACTTTTCTTTACATCTTAAATCATAATCATGGGTTGTAATAAAATGGATCTTAATTTTTATTGTATCGGATGTACTATCCCTGCGTTACAGTTAATAAAACTAGTGTTAAAATAAGTAAAGATGGCTTGCACGCTTCGTTTCCATCTGAAAACGTATTCACAATTAAGACGTGACGTGTAGAACAAAGATTTGCAATGGGCCTGATCAGAGGCGTAGCGAGGGTGTTTTTGGCGCCCGGGGACACGATCCATTTTAAAGCGCCCCCTTTTCTTTTTTTCAACTCTCAAACCCATTATTTTTACCAATAATATAATATCAAAGTACATTTTGGTGCCCTAACTAGCTTGCGCCCGGGGACATCTGCGCCCCCCCCCTCGCTACGCCTCTGGGCCTGATAGGGTAATCCATGTGTTGACGTTTCGGGAGTGATGTGCATCGCGGTTGTCCCCCATCCCTTCCATGTGGCGCTAAAAACTAGTTTAAATAAAAAATAATAGAAAACAACAATGTTGATTCGTCTCTGAATTTCGCTCGCACAAGCTCCACAGCTTACGTGTATGTAGTTTTAGAAAATTGTGTTAGTCGAGATAATATCGTTAAAATGAATCGGTTATTAACGCTTGACTTAAATTTAATTTGGAACTCTCCTTTCAATGATCAACGCTATACGGTAATTCCCGAAGCTATTTATATTTCATGGCAATTTATTTTTAAAAGAATCAATGTCATTAATTCATTTTTTTTTAAAATATGGCTTTACCCGATGAACGAAATTGTGATCATAATTAATCACCACAAAGCGATTCAAATAATTTTTATCTCCTCCTTACATTTTTATTACGTCTTACGGGTTTAAACAAAAAAAAAAAATGTATAGATACTATAGGGGAGAGGCGTATAAATGAGTTTACAAATTTACTTTTATAACTGCTCTAGTAATTGAGGTTGTCAACATTCCTCTCCTACCTTTTCTGACTTTCCTCATGGAAAGCTTTAAAAACTGCTGTTGTACACGATTCCATAAAGTATCTCCTTATATTTGTAACAAAAAATGCCCCCTCCCAACCGTTCTCTACCTGTCACAAATCTCGGAAAACAACCCCCCCCCCCCCCCCCCCCC
>CAXITT010000635.1:272642-297992 GCA_964033795.1 Lymnaea stagnalis | reverse complement strand
CCGGGGGGGGGGGGGGGCGGCGAGAGGCTCTAAAGTAGTTCCATGTTAGGGTTAGCATGTTTCTGTTTTATTCAACTAAATAAGTGAATCTTCATCGTAATGTGAGTTTCTATTGATCTGGTGCAGTTTCTTCATATGCAAATGAATTGACCGGTGTTATTTTTCCCAGCAGATTTATTTGGTGAATGGTTTAGTCATATCAGAAAACAGGCCTCCATTCAATTTTGTTTCAGTTTGTAATCTTTCAAACTCATTAGTAATACATGTGTATAATCATATGGATTGCTATGAAACTAGTGACGTAGTGAGGGGGGGTGCGGACCGCACCGGGTGACACCATTTTAGGGGTGACACCCAATTGAAAAATTGCAAATTTACAGAGAAAAAAACCTGCATGCTCTCGGTCTAATTGAATTTGATAAAAGGATAACTGATCACACGTAACCAATCCGCATGCGTGCTTTAGTAAAAGTTCACTGTTGATGCCTCATAAATGGGATGACCCTATAATTAGGCCAGACACCGTTTTCACTAGGATTGAAGTGTTCGGTAACTTTCGTGAGTGACAGGGAGCTTTCCATTGATACCCAGTACGATGTGGTGGAGTGATTCTCAGTACATTAATCGAATCGGTAAAAATTAAACACTTTCAAAAATTACATTTTACCAATTTATAGAGTTAACAAAATAATATATTACAAAGTTTTCTCATATCTTTTATTTAAATGTAAAAAAAAATTTTTTTTTAAAAATTGGCTTTTGAATCAAAATATATTAACACCAAGAAATACTCAAAAATAAATATTTTGCCTTTTCGCCACTAGCACCGCCCCTTAACATTTCAGCACTGTTTTCATAAAGGACAAGGTTTTTACATGTTGTCTGTGATTTCACGTCGTTTATCTAATACATTTCATTTTGGTGTCATCTACTTGAGGAAGTAAATATTATACAGCAGTATTTGCAGACCAAATGTTTTACCCTTGACCAAGTGATGACCAACCTAGAGGGCTCAAGATTGTTTCTCCACGAGAACTGCTGTAACTTGGTGGAACATGCTATTGAAAAGGCAGTTTTAAAATAAGAAATAGATAATTCCTCACTCATATCCGCTGGGTATGGTCTCAAAATTACCCGGACAAAAAAGACCGCACCCGCTTGAGCTTAACAATGCATGCGTGTTTTTGTGTGGTCTTGGGGGCGTCGTGGCCGAGTTGTTGATGGTTTTCCAAAGTAAGGACAGAAACGCCTGACATAATGGTGTTGATGTTTTTCTGACACCGGTTCCGGTGAGTTTCTGTTTATAGCAGTCTGAGGGGAAACGCTGCAATCACCACCAGGCTGTTGTTATCACGTCTCAGTGTCGTCTGAATTTCTATCTTAGACAGGGGCGGATTATGATTTCTCCATGGTGGGGGGAGGGCGTTGGTGGGATGTATTGATATATGTATGTGCCCCCTTCCCCCCAACCTAAAAAAATGTGCCTTGATCTTAGACTCGGGGATGGAGTACCATCCCGAGATATAAGTTGTGTGACTTTGTTTCTATCTTAGAAATGGGTTCTTTTAAACTTTGTCAATTGTCGATGAGGAGAGTGATTATCCCACTTGTTTGTTTTACCCCCCCCCTTTTTTTTTTGTTTGTTTTTATGCTCGTTGTTTTTAAAGGGTGATGAAATATCAGACGGACATAATAGTCTGGCCCAGCTATTGTTCCTTGATAACAAATTAGATGACCTCATGTGAGCAAATAAGTGTGCATTGTGACGGTGCGTCTTTATATTGATTGTGTTTGCAACATGTTGACGACATAAATTGACATAGTGTTTAGCCCAGGCGTGGAGATATATGCAGCTGAGATCATCATAATTAAATTACATAATTTTCTATGTAACACTGTCACTAACGCTACCAGATGGCGCTGATTTTACTTTAATAAAATTTCCGAGAACAGCGCTAAATGAGATTCTTAAAAATACCGCAAGTGCGTTTGGTGCTTAACATTGTCTTGTGTGGTTTTAAGGAAATAGTCTCATTTTTAAACAAGTGTTAAAAATCTTCAGTACAAAAGGGGGTGGGTCATTATTAGAGTATTAATATCCTTTTTAGGCGTGCATAAAGCGGGTGGTGGCGAACCTGTGGCCGGGGAAGGAGGCGGGGGGCGACTAATTGGGATTCTTATCAAGTGGATTATTACTTGTTTTGTCAAGTAACTTCAGTAGTAGATGGGAAGTTCACGCATTGCTGCCCCCATTGTTTGACGGTCTATAACTATTGGTGTCATAAAATCTGCAGTGTAAAACTGGGTGGGACATTATAATTTATAATAATTAATAATATAGTTCATGGGCGGTGGCGAAACGGGTGGGGAGGGGGGCACTAATTGGGAATCTTATGAAGTGCGTTACTTGAATCTGTCAAGTAATTTTAGTAGATGGGAATTTCACGCACTATAGCTAGTATGTTAATTATTTTCATTTGACCGCTATGATTTTTTTCCAGCCCAGTCACTCCCAGACGTATCAGGTTGTGCATCTCTGCATGCGATTAATACATTTAAATAACGGGAGCTTGTTACAGAAAATCTCCATGTTTTGCTGATCAGCTTGCGCCAGATTAACACAGCTCACAGCTCATTAACCAGATTTAATCTCGTTTACAAATGCACACGTTTAACCTAGTCTAAGACTTCACCGCATTAGTATTAGTTTGAGAATCTGTTCAGCAATATCCTAGCGGTCTCTTTGACTCGCGACGACTTGAGCGAGCCAACATTAAGCAACTGTCATATGTCACGCAGTTGTAATATAGCCGCCCGCCATGTTTTTTTCTCCATGTGAACAGAATCTGCTTTTAAGAATCAACAATTTTTTGTTAATCATTGTGTAGGCCGTGTAGCTTATTTATTTAATTATGAAGAATGCTTTTGTTGGCCGAAGCCATTTCACCGGCCTCATATAAGCTCACATTAGGTTGCATGTGATATATAAGATAGGATTACGCCTTTAGTAATACGATACTAAGCACCGTTTTTTTTTCAGCTGGGGTCAGAGTTGAAAGTTCAGAGTTGAAGGTCTTCTCTCGATCCCTGTTTACGCTATCAGCTTCCGACCTCAGCCGGCCGCATTCTGCCCACCAGCAGGTTGAATGCCTCGTTGTACGGTGCACCATTTTGCATGGAAATGATCAGTTTAAGCGAAGTGCGCAATTTACTCTGTTGGTTATTTATGTCTCAGTATGATTTGAAAGTTAGCTTTTAAACATTAATTTTTTTATTTAAAATAAGCCCGTTATTTTAATGCCAGAACATGTGCGTAAAATTATTATTGTAACTTATCAAACAAAATAGATTTAAATTAAATGTTCATTTTACAAAACAGGGGCGGGTCAAGTAGGATTTTAAACACGTTTCCGGTATTCCCGAAAAAAAGTACCGTACCAGTAATAATAGTACCAATGGTTACCTTTTAAAGAGGAGACTCTCTCTTAATCGCGAGAAATTAAAATTTTAAAAAGTATGTTGACGCTTCAACCCCACCCCCCCACCCCTCGCCTCCCCCCCCCCCCCCGTCATGTTGTTGAAAAAAAAGTATTAATAGTCATTAAATGCTTTATTGTGTTTCCGTAACATGACCGTTTTTTTGTTTTTTTCAACGAACCATAATTATGCTCTTGTACTTGAACTCAACGCAGTAATATGATCTCCCCTTACTACCACTGACTTCCCTTTAAAAAAAATAAATATTAACCGATATACATGGCCAGTATTTTTCTTTACCTCTTTTTTATTTTTTATTTATATATGTACATGGGATGACATATTATATGTATATTTCATTGCATATTGTATGTAAATTCCATGTCATATTATATGTACAATACATGGTCTATTGTATGTTTATTGCATGGCTCAGGGAAAGATGAAATGAAAGCATGTCTGCAGGCCCGTTCTTAGGCATACGCTGACTACGCATCCGCGTAGGGCGCCGAACGTGAGGGGGCCCCCCGTGAGGCGCCCTCGACCCCCCCGGTTTTTTTTTAAACTGGCACTGCAGCCGTCTGTGTCACTCACGTTACCTTCCTCATCCTGAAATTTATCATTCTGAGTTGAATTCGGAGGCAGGGGAAGGGAAGCAGCAGGGGGGGGAGCTATGGGGGTGGCAGACAGGAAATCGGAAGCTTGGCCGTGGGAATGGGAAAGAGGAAACATTGATGAAGGCAGAATGAAGGTGCCGCAGTGGTGGGTGGTGTATTCTCCTCAGCTCGAGGGAGCTCCAACCCTGGACCCCCCCCCCTTTCCGGGGCCCCCAACCTACGCTCCATGCTTAGGGCCCCCAAACTCCTAAGAACGGCTCTGGCGTCTGTTGGCAGTCCAGTGTGTGACAGACAACGACCGTGACTAGGTTCGACCATTTGAGCAGCCTGTCCTATAGTTTAAGTTTGATGGACGAAAATGAACCATGGACCGGTGCGCCAGATTTACCTATTAATTATATAGACTACCATATGGGGAATGCTGCATTAGAGATAGTCGAGTGGTAGTGTGCACTGTTCCCATCCGTCCCGATGGTGTTGTGGCCTACCCTATAGTGGTGTTGCTAAGTTAGTGACGCCATTGGTGGGCCAAGAATCCCCCCCCCCCACCTTTACGAAAAATCTGTAATTGGCCGAAAATGCCACACCTCCATACAGCTCAATAGTTACCCGGGGTGCACCGTCACTCCTTCCTCCACCCCTTCTGACTGCCCTGACTGGTATCAATAGTACTGTAAGGACCGACCTGCCTACCCTACCTACCTAGTATCAGTATTATTGTGCGGACCCTCATACTATCTAGTATCAATATTATTGTATAGACCGAGTTGCCCACCCTCCTACCCAGTATCAGTACTGTAAAGACCGAGTTGCCCGGCTTACCTACATACCTAATATATTATCATTACTGTACAGACCGGAGAGTGAGAGTTCAGTGTTATCTCAGTCACGTGTCAGCCGTGGCCTTTGTTGAAGAGGGGGCTTTATTTCTATCCAAAATTGGTGGTGGGATTTATAAGAGAACGTGAACTACAAGATGGGGCAGGTGAGCTGTCGATCAGATCTGACTGACACAGCTGTCAACGTAACTTAGAGAGTGCGTTGATATTGTTATGTCTTAGTTTTACAATTGGCGTTACACAAAATCATGTTCTGACAGAAATATATCCAATAGTATTGTCATCCATGTCCATTACCACGGCCGTGCAAAGGGGCACTCGTTACGGACGCCAACATCTGGGGGTGGCGGCAAAAAATTGTCTTTACAGTGAATCAAACCGATATTTTGCAATGTACATATCAGAACAAGGGGCACCTACATATTTTTTGTTTTTTTTTGTTACTGGTCCACCCCGGGCGGCGCTTTTTCTATGTGTATCGTGGCGTCGCCCTGGGCGCTGCGTTTCCTTGGCAATGCCCTGCTTCCCTCCACCCAACTGCATAACTATTTTCGTATATTATAGTGACTAGAATTGTTGGTGTTTTCACCGCACGAACAAAGCACCGGGATATTCACTTACCATTACAACGTTTGTGGAAAACAGGCTGGGTCATGGCTTACTTATCGCTGCACCTGGCCGTGACCTGACTGAATAAAAAGTTGACCGTGTGACGTCGTCGTCGCAAAGCGTGGAGGAGGTGGGGGAGGGAGGGCGGGAGGTTGGTCGCCAGTGCAAACTCGTCACTTTTGACGGGTTATATGAAAGGTATAATTGTCGGGCTTTGTTGAATTTTGTTGATAGACGCAATCGCCGGCTCGTGCTTGCTCTCTCCGTGTGGAAATAAGTCATTAGTCGAACGGGAAAAGTCTCAAGTCAGCAAAAATGTCTTCATAATGGCGGTTGCAATTTGCAAGCATTTCAAGCCCCCCCCCCCCCCACCCCCCAACGCCCTTTACTCAGAGGGCTTTTGTGTTTCTTTTGTTGTTACGCTGACATAGAACAATCCACCAGAGATTATGAATATTTGGTCATTGTTGATGATTTTACGGGTTTAAATTTTAGGAACTTCACCCCAACTATTTGTTTCGTATATTTTAGGACACATTTTTAGCTGTCAACGGTTTGTGTGTAACAACTTGACGAAAGTGGCTCCGTCACGCCCAAATGATCTTTTCCAACACTCATCTGTGTATGGTGTGTCTCCCCATCACTCGTGTCATTTTTCTGATCAAGACACACATATGTTTGTTGTTTCCTTCCACCACTCGTGTTTCTCTGCTGACACACGCATACGAATCATATGGCACAGAATAAAACCATGTTATCGTCTCTTCTATATTTCATGTTTCAGTTGCATCAGGGAGGTGGGGATTGCTGGAATACATTAACGCAGGAGTCTGGTAAGTGTTCTGGTTTTTTTTTCCTTTCTTACATCTGGCTGTACAAAATACATTGGCCCAATGTTGGTATCGTTCGTAACTGTATCGCTAAGAGTGGACTCTTATTAGTGTTAAAAGAAACGCTGGTGGTCTAGTCTATCAATTACGTGTACAACTATTCCACAATTATTAAGCTATCAATGTTCAGAGCACCAAATGCCCTTGGCTGTACATGTGCAGAACACATTAGGTGGATGTTATTGCAGAAAGCTGTACTCATCAGGACATTACATATCAGTCCCATCAGTCCCTTTTACAAGATGTTGCTCATGACCCACTGGCCTCGTTTCTCGGTCACATCCCCTGTCCCTGGTCCGCGTGTGCATAGTTAAACGACCCTGATCTATTGATTGACACAAGATTGCGTTTCGTAAAGAAATAACCAAAGGTGCCTCGCAAACTTTGGTGATCGAGTTTCTGGTTGGCGATAGACGATCGTCTTACAGTGAAATATACGGGATACATGGCCGTCTCATAACAACATGATGGCCGTCTCATAATAACATGAGAGCCGTCTCATAACAACATGATGGCCGTCTCATAATAACATGATGGCAGTCTCATAACAACATGATGGCCGTCTCATAATAACATGAGGGCCGCCTCATAACAACATGAGGGCCGCCTCATAACAACATGAGGGCCGTCTCATAACAACATGATGGCCGTCTCATAATAACATGATGGCCGTGTCATAGTAGCATGATGACCATCTCATAACAACATGATGGCCGTCTCATAATAACATGATGGTCCTCTCATAACAACATGATGGCCGTCTCATAATAACATGAGGGCCGTCTCATAACAACATGATGGCCGTCTCATAACAACATGATTGCCGTCTCATAACAACATGAGGGCCGTCTCATAATAACATGAGGGTCGTCTCATAACAACATGATGGCCGTCTCATAATAACATGGCCGTCTCGGATTAACACAAATCAGCCGGCTAATACTAAATGGGATTATAATAACCAACTCGTTTCGCCAGACTCCACTATGCCTGGTTAGTCCACGTTTCTAGTAGCATCGGGGTCAAGTTGTTTGTTTACCACTGGCTGTGCTCTCAGGTCAGTTGCTGGTAGACCACCCGTGTGCTGCACTGTTGATGAAGTGGACATGATCTGAGAATTTGTTCAAGTGGACATAGTCTGAGAATCTGTTCAAGTTGACATGGTCAGAGAATCTGTTCAAGTGAACATAGTCTGGGAATCTGTTCAAGTGTACATAGTCTGAAAATCTGTTCAAGTGGACATGGTCAGATAATCTGTTCAAGTGAACATAGTCTGAGAATCCGTTCAAGTGAAAATAGTCTGAGAATCAGTTCAAGTGGACATGGTCTGAGAATCTGTTCAAGTGAACACATTCTGAGAATCTGTTCAAGTGGACATTGAATGAGAATCTGTTCAAGTGGACATAGTCAGAGAATCTGCTCAGTGCTGGTGATAGTGTAGTCTGAGAATATTGTTGCTAAAATTTTTGTGACCAGCCTGATAGTGCACTCTGAGAATCTGTTCAGTATTGCGGAAAGTCTTGCGACCAGTGTATGATAAGTAGCATCTCACCGATTGAGAACTTGGCCGTGCCACTATGTATGTACATTTATGATAACGACACCCGCATCGTTGGCACGGTGATTCATCATCGTTCAGATCCAGTAGCCCTTTTGGCATGTGTCATTAAACATAATACGTCTTTGTCTCGTTCCTATTTCTCCTTCCCATTCCATTTGTCTAATTCTCCTTTAAGTCCATATCGCACATGCAGACCACAGCTGTTCGTCAACCAATGTTCAAACCAGTTACAGGTGTCCGCTTCAAAGAAGTTTGATCCAAATTCTTGTTGTCGCCGGAACTTCATGTCACGGTGACCTTGCAGTCTTGTTTAATTACCATCTCGTCACCACGTCAAATATCACTCCCCCACCTGCCCCCCCCCCTCACCCCCCCGCACGTTGGACTCGGTTTGACGAGCATTTTTAGTTGTTCAAAAAAAAAAAAAAAAAAAAAAAAAAAATCGCATCTGTAGGTTGGACTCGGTTTTAAGAGCATTTTCAGTTTTTAAAAAAAAAAAAAAAAAAAAAAAAACATAACTTTTTGGAATGCGGTTAAACTCACCGTATGTTTTAAATACCTGATGTGTCGCACGCGACGCTTTTCCTCACCACCTTCCTTATCAGTTCTCGTCTGGGCAAGGTCACCAGGCTCAGATGGCCAGGTCGGCGGGCTTCTTAAGTCCTGCTGGATCCAGGTCTCCTGCCTTCAAGTTCAATAATTACGTTTACACTAGGTGAAAATAAAGTAAGGTTTACAACTTTACAGTAACAATTTGGTTTACGTTGGGAGCAGTAATAACTTATTTGGACTTAGCTCAACTTTTTATACTTGCTTTTTATCAACTGTCGGTTGTTTTTGTTGGTTTTTGTTTGTTGTTTTTGTTGTGTTTTTTTGGTGTTTTTTTTCGTTTTTGCCGTCATTTAATTGTTGAGTGAGGAAGAAGACTATTGGAAATGGCAACTGAATGCGTTAACAAATCACAAAACAGAATTCAAATGCATGTGAGCAATGGTCTTTTTATTGCACTTTAGTGTTTGGTTGGTTGATAGTTTACAATATCTCTGCCTGACTGCCTACATCACTCCATGTTCTGATAATCCTAGAGCGCTGAAATTTAAGACGTTGAGCCTGGTGTTGATACGTTTCGTCTGATCTGGGTGTTGATGCATTTCGTCTGATCTGGGTGTTGATGCATTTCGTCTGAGCTGGGTGTTGATACATTTCGTCTGAGCTGGGTGTTGACACATTTCGTATGAGCTGTGTGTTGATACATTTCGTATGAGCTGGGTGTTGATACATTTCGTATGAGCTGGGTGTTGATACATTTCGTATGAGCTGGGTGTTGATACATTTCGTATGAGCTGGGTGTTGATACATTTCGTATGAGCTGGGTGTTGATAAATTTCGTCTGAGCTGGGTGTTCTGTACGTTATGGGGGGATATGGTGAAGTATTTGTATATTTCAGTGTTTGGCGTAGACTGAATGTATCGATTAGGAAATAAAAGTGGTGACAGTTTGATTTTTATATTTTAAAAAGTTTACATTAAATCACTGGGGTATTGGCACCCGCGGTCTTTTCAGAAAGGTTGGGTTTGGGGCGCTGCACGATTCTCCTTTGTCCTACATAGCGTACAGCCGCTGTATTTACACACAAAACTTTGGGCTTGGCGTAGGGCCCAGTGATTCTAAAATGTTGGCACTTCAGTAGGTTACATCACAAAAGTACTGTCACCCCACCCCTCTCCCTTTGTGTGTGTGCCAATTACACAAAAGGCGTTGAGTAAATCACGAGTGCATCCAACAGTCTTAAATGCCTAATACTGACCTGAATGCCAATCACACCATCTGGGACCAGGCAAGGGAAGTGAAGCGAGGGGGAAAGAGGGTGGTGGGGGGGGGGGCGCTCTCTCTTTGTATGTCGTCATTCCCCAAGTGGTTTCCTGCAGGCAAGGATTAATCTGCTTGACTTCTGGCGGCCCGTACTTGACAAAACAACAAACAAAACGCCAGGTAGCCAAAACCACCATCAAGTTCCTATACAAGGTGACCCATGGTGTCTCCAAGCGTGACCGACTCGTTCTGAACAGCTCTGTTATATGGAAATCGACATTTTCTCTTTTAATAGCGTTAACTTTTATAATAAATGTAGCAGACTAATTATTATTTTTTTAAAAATAATTATTTGAATAAGGAGTTGGGTAGTGCACAGGTTGCATAATGAGTTGCATCTGTACCTGGTGATCGGTGCATTTTGTCATACACCTGGGTGTTGGTGTATTTGGTCTGACCTGGGTGCCGGGTGCCTATGACCTGACATTTGGTGCATTTGGTGTGACCAGGTTGTTCGATGGATTCGTTTTCACCTGAGTGTTCAATATTTTTGGTCTCACATGGGTGATGGTGCATTTGTTCTCACCTGGCGAGACGTAACGTAGGTGTTCGATGCATTGGATTTGACCTAATTGTTTGGTGAATTTGGCCTGACCTAAGTGTTTGGTGAATTTGGCCTGACCTAAGTGTTTGGTGCATTTAGTCTGACATAAGTATTAGATGCATTTAGTCTGACCTAAGTGTTTGGTGCATTTAGTCTGACATAAGTGTTTGGTGCATTTAGTAAGACCTAAGTGTTTGGTGCATTTATTCTGACCTAAGTGTTTGGTGGATTTGGTCTGACCTAAGTGGTCGGTGCATTTAGTCTGACCTGGGTGTCTGGATTTGGTCTGACCTGGGTGTTTGATGGATTTGGTCTCACCTGGCTGTTTGATTGATTTTGTCTGACCTTGGTGTTTGATGGATTTGGTCTGACCTGGGTGTTTGATGGCTTTGATCTCACATGGGTGTCTGATGGATTTGGTCTCACCTGGGTGTTGGATGTATTTGGTTTGACTTGGGTGTAAGATATCAAAACTATTGAAGAATGTCAATTTAATACTAAATTGAAATACAAATAATTAAATTGCACGCTTTGTATCGGATGGCTGACTGACGGGCAAAATCTTCGGACGGCTAATCGACCCACTTCCCGTCAACCTTATCGAGCTGAAACTTGGCACATTGATCCGTTGCCGATGAAAACACGTTCTTACAATAGCCATATCGCCCGTGCGTCTTGGGGGCCTGGGGTGTTTATCTTACCTGACTATTGATGTTTACCTCATTAAGTTGTCATTTATACCCGTCCTGATCAGATCGTTGTACCAACAAGCATCCATACAAGTTTTCATAGGCCAATCGTGAACATGTTGTACTAACCTGAATCTATACAACTTGTCATATACTTGTGAACATCTCTTTGTGCCAGCATGCAGATTATACAAGCTGTCTTAGGCTTGTGAACATCTCTTTGTGCCAGCATGCAGATTATACAAGCTGTCTTAGGCTTGTGAACATCTCTTTGTGCCAGCATGCAGATTATACAAGCTGTCTAAGGCTTGTGAACATCTCTTTGTGCCAGCATGCAGATTATACAAGCTGGCTAAGGCTTGTGAAATCTCTTTGTACCAGCATGCAGATTATACAAGCTGTCTAAGGCTTGTGAACATCTCTTTGTGCCAGCATGCAGATTATACAAGCTGTGTAAGGCTTGTGAACATCTCTTTGTGCGACCATGTAGATATACATGTTGCGGTCGTAGAATTGTCGCTGTACCGACTTTCACAGATACCAAGTTGTCACAGACTTGTAGTTGTACCAACGTTGCCCAGATGCAGTTATACAAGTTTCCGGAGACTTGTCATGAACATGTCGTTGTGCCGCGGAGCTTGCGTTGAAGTCGCCAATGTATAAAGTACTCCGACCCACCAGGCCCCCGATAATTGTTACCTGAGAACTAGTACAGTGACCTCCATTATCTTATCACTATGTTAGCTGTTGCTGTCGCATTTTCACTAATGAAGATAACATCAATTTTATCTGCGTCTAATGAGGAGCCCCCTATTTGTCTGTCGTCTGACCTAGTACAGCGGCTCCGTCTGCTACATCGACTCACGCGCCGCTGAGAGTCACGTGGTCTACAGCCAACATTCAGATCACAGTTACATTTGTGTCTGTAATGCGCCTAACAAGATGTCGACCATGGGATTTCTTGAGATTGAAACAAGTTTCTAAAACATTGCCCGACTCTGTAGAGAAATATATATCCTTTGACTTCAGCATGTAGGCAGGCATTTGGATCAAACAACAGGACACGTTCCAATCTGATTCTATCTACAGTGAGTCAAAAATTTTTTTTTAAACATCAAACCCAAGAAAGATTAATTGTATCGACCCGAATCATGCATTAGCACTTGTTATTTCATTCGTTGGCTAAGTTAATGTGGTAACCTGTTTAAAGTACCTATCGATAGTGCATTAGTTGGCTAAAATAATGTGATAGCCTGTATACAGTACCTATCGATAGTGCATTAGGTGGCTAAGTTAATGTGGCAACCTGTATACAGTACCTATCAATAGTGCATTAGTTGGCTAAGTTAATGTGGCAACCTGTATACAGTATCTATCGATAGTGCATTAGTTGGCTAAGTTAATGTGGCAACCTGTATACAGTACCTATCGATATGATTACATAGCGCATGTGTAACACGAGGCATGCTGTCTGGGCTTTGATTGATGTAAAGTCCCCCGTGACGTTTTTGGACAAGACTTCATGTGAATCTTCAACGAAATTGTTCATGGTTTATCCGCGATGAAATCGTTACCGCATTTCGAGCGCAGTGATTTGGCATACACTAAGTTAGGCTTACCTTAGATTTAAGAGTTGAAACTGGGAACCATGGGACTGGGAAAACGGTGACGTACCTAAGTGGGGCAATTGGGGGGGGGGAGAGACCGCACCGGGCGAATTTCTAATTAATATTTATGACCACCATTATTTAATAGATGTGTGTGTGTTGGGGGGGGGGGCGCAGTTTTAGTCAAAGTAGGCCGTGTGGACACGCAAGGTCTGTTAGCTTATTCGTGCATTATGGGTGATTGGTGACAGAGGTCTAGTTTTGCTTTCAAATTTCTCACTTGAAGGCACCTTCTAGGAAATATTTCTCTTTTTTTCCCCAAAGTATCTGAACGTCTTAGTAATGGGGGAATTTCTGTTCATGACAAAGTATTATCACTCAATGCCATCATGAGACTTGTATCTTCTCATAACATGTGGGCTGGGGGTTCGTCATTGGTTGCAAGCAGAGCATATGGCTCATGCATCATAATCACAGAGCCCTCAAATTTACACGTGGACTTATTCATACAAGAAAACAAAAGGCCCGTCGCTTAATACAAGCTTGTAGTTGAATTATCCGTACACATAGCTGTTTAGCTTAGTCACATGAACTGGAATACCAACTAAGATATTGACAATGTGAACGAGAGTATCTAACATAAAAAGGACACAATTTTTATGTGAAATGGAGTGAAGGAGACCGAGACATAATGTCTAACCGGCCGGGATATAATTAATAATTATCCCGTGTTCGAATCAGGGCGTACGGTCAGCCTACTTATATTTTGCATTACTAATAAAATAACAGCTGTGTGAAGTATGCTATAAAAATATCTTAATATTTTATAACTCGCAGATGATCTGCCTGGGTGACCTTTTGGTGACCTTTAGCCAAAGATAAGGGTTTTTAAAAGCTGTGATTTGAGTGTGCTGTTGGTTTGGATAGTGAATTGTAGCATCAATGAATACCGGGGGGGGGGGGGGGGGGGGTGTAGGGACGACGACGACGACTTCGTCTGCTACTGGGCCCCTATATTCTATATCGTCTGCTACTGAGCACCTATATTCTAAATCGTCTGGTACTGGTCACCTATATTCTAAATCGTTTGGTCACACCTAAGCTAAATCAAGTGTGCTGAATCCAAATCAGAACTCATATTTTGTGCAGGACATGAGGATCTTAAGATATGGAGCCTACACGTGAAAATTTAAACTGTGCATTACTCAAAACTCATTGCAGAAATAGTATTTGCTTACAAATGTTTGACTACATTTAGAATAGTCAAAACAAAAAAAAACAAAAAGAAAAGGGGAAAAAAAATAAAAAGTTAATCTTTTATAACTTAAGATAATTTTTTAACCTACTTCCGAAATGAAATTTTATGTTGTTTTTTTGTTTTTGTTTTTTTTTTAAATAAAATTTAAAAGTTTTAAAAAAATTATGCCGAAATTAATTAAACTATAAAATAAAATTTAAGAAGAAAAAAAAGAGTGTTACGTTATTTCAAAATCTAATATTTAAAAAAAAAATAATGAATGTGAATAGAATGTAGCCAAATAGACAGTTGAAACAGTTGGTGTTCGGGTGGTAATCGGATGTGTTTATAAGGGCCATCCATCATGTCAAGCCATTTTGTCCTCTTTTATTATTTTTTTTTAAACATTCCTTCATGGTCAAAATTTTGTCACAAAATTTAGACCCTTGTAACACATCGACGAAATTCGTGCTACCTTTACCCATCCACCCCCTCTAGATGCATGACGTCATTTATTGATTGCCCATGTATTTACCTGATACATCACTGTTGAAGGTAATTTTATTAATTTATTAAGTTAATATAATCCTTCACTTTTGTATCAGACCGATATGCAATATTCTGTTTGGAACTTACTTACTGCCGACATGCTAACTAAACAAATATTTTATACAGTGTAACCGCGAGTGCTTCGATAAAACATGGCTGGTGTTCAGGGGCGCACACACGAATGTAACGGCTGCTCTTATCTCAAACACCGAAGGCCAACACTGCCCAGGTCGTCACAGGCTTGCAGGAAAAAAATTTTTTTAATGAAAAATAACCACAAAGCTATCCTCTTAGATTTTAGGAACAAAATTAAGTCAATTATTATGCAAGTTTCATTCGGACAGCTGACCATACACGCATGTCCAAGTGAAAGTTGTCTGGACACCAGTTTGGTAACAAGTCTATGATTTATTGATATGAGCTGTCACGCCCCTCCAGTACAACAATCATGCTTGAAAACAACATTATTTTATCATTTGAATGTTAACTAGGACAATTTTAACTGGAAAACTGAATCTAACAGAAATTCCAAATGGAAAAATGGTATAATGGAAAAGTAAAATGTACGAATATGATCTTATAGTTTGGTCCAAATAGCAAATAATGCTGACAGGATCACTAAGAATGCCCAAAAAGTCCAATAGGGACTTGGATCTCATAAAGTGGTCCAAGTTGTGAGAATCACTTTCACTCTACCCCATAAATCTGCTTTTATCTCTGAGTATTCTTGTTGAGGTCGGAGACCATCTTAATCAAATGTTCTATAACACGGGCCCGTAAGTACATTGACATTGGGATGACCTTGTGGTTACCCAGCACATTCTTTACCCCGATATGGTCACTTTGAAGTGTGGTTAGCAGCTAGACATGTTGACCTGTTGTCTGACCTGAGGAGTTTATGACTGCTGCCCAGTTGACCTGACATTGCGGACACGTGTGTCAGCAAGGAATGAAAAGGGTTCTGGTTTTAAGCAGACGAGCTGAAAAGCAATGTTCAACCACGATGAAACTAACTGAACAAGTGATCTAGCTGTTACTACAAGGATAAATAGTTGGTACTTCAAGGGTAAATAGCTGTTACTACAAGGGTAAATAGCTGGTACTACAAGGGTAAATAGCTGGTACTACAAGGGTAAATGGAGTGTACTTCAAGGGTAAATAGCTGGTACTACAAGGGTAAATAGCTGTTACTACAAGGGTAAATAGCTGGTACTACAAGGGTAAATAGCTGGTACTACAAAGGTAAATAGCTGGTACTACAAGAGTAAATAGCTGGTACTACAAGAGTAAATAGCTGGTACTACAAGGGTAAATAGCTGGTACTACAAGAGTAAATAGCTGGTACTACAAGGGTAAATAGCTGGTACTACAAGAATAAATAGCTGGTACTACAAGAGTAAATAGCTGGTACTACAAGAGTAAATAGCTGGTACTACAAGAATAAATAGCTGGTACTACAAGAGTAAATAGCTGGTATTACAAGAGTAAATAGCTGGTACTACAACTGTAAACGTTCGCTTGTTTTTTTTTTAAATTTGTATTTTCAATGTTTATAAAGTTTGTAGTTGTTCAAGTGATCAATTTGGCTTGAGTTATCGCACGTTTGTAGACTTTGTGATATAATGTGGTGTAAATATATCTCAGGATAGAATTAGTTTTAAAAGGCTAGTACATCGTATAATAGCATAATGTGTTTTAAAGATATGATAGAGAACTTTAAACGCTAGTGCATCCTTTTATCAAGTGTTTGTTTAATTCTAATTTTAGGCGCGCTTTAAAAAATTATATTATATAGTTTGATCCAGGATCTTGTCCAGTATATTATAAGAGTCTCTTATCCGCCCCCTCCCTTCCATACACACACACACACACACACACTTCCTTCCCCCCAACAAACATGAGAAATCGTTTAAGTTCGTTTTTTTTTTTTTGTTTTTTTTTTCGAGAAATTCTTTCATCATTAAAGTTTTAAAACGTAGTTGGTCAAACGATATAAAATAATGTTAATTCAATATTCATGAGGCGTCACCATTATTTAGGCCTACTTGGTGAACATTATTTTTTGGTGAACGCTATTTTTTTGGCTCCCGAAGTTTAAGAAATATGTGAGAAACGCTGATCTATCTAAACTCTGTTTATTGCTGCGTCTGCGACTTTTTTTCACTCCTAGCACACCTAACCCTACCCAGATTTCCTCGGCACACCACAATTTAAACTCGAGAATGACAACAACACACATCTCATTTTCTGGAATTGTTAACAATTTTTTTTATAAATACCAACAAGAAAGACGTAATCCATGTAGAAGAGCTGAAATGGTTTAAGAGACAGATCATAGAGACACATTTTACTGGTCGCCTCAGACACTTTGATATGGTGACTTGTCATGTGACCCGCCAATTTTAAGCATGCATTTTTTGCCGTGCTGTATGGATCCAAACATTTGACGCCCTGTTAATTGGCCAATCATGGGCCCCCTTTTTTCTTTCAACAATTTATATCGTCTTCACTTTTTTTGTTCAACACTTGGAGGAATTTTGGACACGGCACACCAGTGTGGCGTGCCAGACTGGTTGCGGAGCTCAGATCTGTACTGTACTTGCTTTGTTGGTATCATTGATACCATTTTTGTATTTCTAACCAAACCTTCCTCGTCCTATTGCTTGCCACTTCATATAAAAGTAAACTATTTGCACCGCCGATGTTGTAGTGTGGCTTGCCACTTGATCTATTTTGGATCAACAATTTGGATCATTGTCACTGCACTGTTATTTGGTCACCTCTATTTGAGAAAATAATCTTGACCACCAGTTTACATGGCCTTGGTCTGGGTATAAACAATTGAGCTCATGTCTGTTTGAAAGCAGTGGCGTGACGAGTGGGGAGGGTAGAGGGGGGGGGTCCTCCTGTGACACTGCCAGCTTAGGAGGTTAACAACCCGTAAAAGACGGTTATAGAGCAGAAAACTCTGACCCACATTTCACTCTTTACTAAGCCTTGCGTAGGGAGAAAATGTCAAAATCCTTCTCTCAACCCTGGGGAGTGTTCTGCCTGGTTAAATTGTCTAAGGAACGCTTGTAGCCTATGATCCCTATTAACAACTGGAATCTAAAACTTCGTTATAGAAAATGCAATGAAAGCTTATATAATTACCCAGGCACATAATTTCATGGTGCTGTCAGTATTGTAAGGTTATGGGTAGGACTTGTACCGACTTATCTAAGTACCCTTGCACATACTATGGTGATATAGTATAGGTATTGTACGGTCATGGATATACCTTGTAACAAACCACATGATAACCCTTGCACATACTATGGTGCTGTTGGTATTGTACATTTATAGGTTGAGCTTTTTACAAACAGTATTGTTCCCCTTGCACTTGCTATGATGATGTAGGTGTTGTACATTCATAGGCAGACCTTGTTACAGACAAAATGATAACCCAACACGTAAAAACATGGCGCCTTGGTTATTGTAAGACTACCAGCCACCACTTAGATAAGCTAACCTAAATGACATGCCATTTGTTGACACAGTCATGGCATTTTACGACTATTTTCTTTTATTGATAGAGCCAATCTTTGCAGCTGTAGTTGGTGTATTAATAGAATGGTGATTTGTAGTTAGTTTAGAATTTTTACATCAGCTACAACTTTGGAATGAAGCTAATTAGTCAAGACTTAACCCCCCCCCTCTTCCTGGGGCTTACACTCCACATTTGTATCTTTATTAACATCTGCCTCCCCCTTTTTTTGGACAAATACTTAGTTGCTTTCTATTACTATACAAACAAACAGCTTTTGCTCACATCTTAAAAACAAAAATAAAATAATTAAGTAGTAGAATAATATACTAATGTTAACATTTTTTTTTGGGGGGGGGGGCCTCAAAGTATGTTAATGTTTTTTTTTAAATTTATGTTCTCTAACAGTTAATCAGCATGTGAGTGTGTGAACCCTCCCTACAACTTGTGGCAAGAACTACAATTTTTTAAAAATGCGCTACCCACAAGACGGTGGGCACGGAAAGGAGGGGGACAAGTGCTACGATGATGGGGAGGAGGATGATGAGGAGGACTACGAATACCAGCAGCAGCCCAGCGCACCGGACGGAGGCTGGGGTTGGCTCATCGTGTTCGCATCCTTTCTATGCAACACGATAGTCGATGGAGTCTGCTTCTCGTTTGGCGTTCTCAGCCCAGAGCTCAACAAATCTTTTCATGTTTCCCACCAGAAGATGGGGTGGGTGGGCTCATCATTGGCTGGCTGTTATCTACTTGTTGGTAAGCCAAATGTTAAACTTTCATTTAAGACATATGTTGAACCTTCATTTTGGCCAAATGTTAAACCTTCATTTTGGCCAAATCTTAAACCTTCATTTTAGTAGGGTTCATTGTACTGTCAATTTAACAATGGTCAAGTCTACTGAGGTCTGGGTTACAAATTCTTTCCATTTTTGTACAAAACAAGGTACAATTAAAAGATAATTTAAATTTACAAGAAAAAATGTTTAAAAAAATTAAAACATTAAAAAATAGATAAATGAAAAACCAGATAAGCAAAAACCAGATAAACAACTTCCAGGCTGTCAAATAAATAATAACCCCAACCAAGCTTCAGTAGGATAATTTATAAAAACTTAGTGCATACATAATCACAAGATGCACTATTGTTAGAGAGGTTTGCCTTACAGCCTCACAGCTAAAGGCTAGGCTTTCATAATCCAGCAATGCCTTACAATGAACAACTTAAAAATAGGAAATGTAAAGAATTCAATTTGTATCTTGGTCTCCGGGATTAAATGTTTACGCATGTGTGAAGCTAGGACCAAATTCTTTAATTCAACATTGTTGTGATGATCAGGCCCTTGAAACAACAATACAAACATTAAAAACTAAAATAGATTCACCAAAAAGTATGTGCAGGTTATTACCACTGCTGCTTTTCCTGTTTAAAAAAAATGAGATGATTATTTTTTTTTTTCATACATTGTAGATTATATTAATTTTATACATTGTAGATTATATTATATTGTTTCATACATTATAGATTATAATTTTTCATACATTGTATAGAATATTGCTTTCATATATTGTAGGTCCATTTGTGGCAGCACTTTGTGGGAGATATGGCTGCCGTAAAGTCACCATTGCTGGGAGTATCATCACCATGTGTGGCTTTGCTTTGAGCACTCAGTCCAGCAGTATAGAAATGTTGATAATAACATACGGAGTTATTGGAGGTTGACGATTTTTTCCTTTTTTTAAAAAAGTTATCTATCATTGATAGTTAATCCTATAGAGTCAAGCTTAACTTTCATTCAGATGGTAATGAAATTTTGAATCCCTGCAATTGACAGGGAAAGCCTTTTTGAAATAACTGAAATTCATTATTGTTTCAAATTAGACACTTCTTTGTTTCTTTTTAACAGTTGCAGTTTTATGACTATATATTTAAAACGCAACGAATCATCACACTGGAAAAAAAAAAATGTAGCGTTATTTAGATATTAAAATGATTACTTCAATATTGTTGTTCAAACAACTGGTTAAAAGAATTTGTTCTGACCCACTGATTTGCTACAGTGTAAGTGAGAGTCTTATGGCATAAGCCACCAGGTCTTTTGGCTGATTTGACCAACTTAAAATGTTCACTAGTAAGGTCATCAAGGCTTGTCTAGTGTTAAGATATAATTACTGTATGCTTTAATTAAATACAATATGTTATTTGCTTTCAGGCATCGGTTTTGGAATGATTTACCTGCCATCTATCGTCTGTGTAGGCTATTGGTTTGATAAGAAGAGGGCCTTCGCTACTGGCATTGTCGTCTGCGGAACAGGCATCGGTCAGTTTGTTTTCCCACCTTTGGCACGCTGGTTGCTGACAGAGTACACCTGGGAAGGACAGACTCTGATATTTGCAGGCATTGTTTTAAAGTGTGCGGCCTGTGGGATGCTCTTCATTCCACTGGACCATAGAGAATACAAGTACAGGAAACCCAGGCAAACAAGAGTTGAGATTGAAAGGGGTGCCATCATGAAGGCCCTGATTGAAGACAAGAAGAGGCAAAGAACTATCTCTAACGGTTCCTTGGATAACTGCATCATAACTAAAGACAACCGTCTTATCAAACTGGACCCGAAAATTTTGGAGTGCAAACGTAGCAATTCTTTCATTGCCAGGTTCAAACGCCAGCTTGGATTCAGCTCCCAAAGCCTGGCCTGTTCTAAAAACAGCCTGGCCAGCTTTGTCATTGATGCTGTCCAGAAAGATTTGAACAAAACAAACTCGCCGATTTATTGTCCCAATGGCACACCTGGTCAGCTCCTGTCCCAGTCACAGCAAGTTCAGAAACGGGGCTCGCTGCCTGATGCTGTCATAATGCAATGCAATGGCTCAGCTATGTCTGTCCTTCCAAATGGAAATGTCCCTTCAGTCAATGGCTCTGTTTTGTCCAATGGTGTTTCCAAAACTCGCAGCTGCAGTGTTATTCCTAAGAATGACCAGTGGCCTCAGTTTAAACAAGAGGATGTCCTGGAGATAAACATCCAGCAGATAAGCAATAAGAACTTGCCTGCCGTCACTCGCTCAGCCAATGATCTGCAGGCGGCAGCAGCACAGCGTGATGGCAATGTCATTAGTATCCAGGTGATACCCAATGGAACTCATGATAACAGAAGCATCAGGTAATAGCCAGGAACACCTTCATAAAAATTACTTTACGATCATTTTATAATATAGTGTTTTTCCTTTTTAAGTTTAAAAATCATCACCATTTCTCAAGAAGCCCTCATTGATTACTCATAGAAAGCCTAGATCCTTGTTTTAAAAATCTGTATGAAATAAATAAAGAAATGGTAAAATGTAGGCAACATGAGAGAAAGAATACGTGTTTGAACCAAGGGATCAGTTCTCCATTTATTTATATGGGGATGTGATCTTCTGTAATTGCAGATACAGGTCTAATAGCACAATGGCCAGTAGCTTTAGAAGTCAATTGTCATCCCAGAATGCCTCATACCTAACCAACAGCATGTTGAGCATCCCTCAGATCCAGGCCAGCCTGGAGAATTTTGAGAAGGAGATGGACAGAAGGTCTTCTTTGTTGTGGAAGTTCTGGACAATCCTCTGTGAGATGTTTGACGTCAAGCTGTTGTTTAACCCTGTCTTTGCCCTGTTGGTGGCCTCATCCTTCCTCACTCTCTTGGGTAAGTGGAAAGTTCTACCTATTATTTTAGAGGACTTGTTGATTTATCATGTCTTATTTTTAAATATGTAAAACAGTGCTGATTTTGTTGGGATGACAAATGTAACTTAAGGAATTTATATATTCGGAATAAAAATAAAATATTGCTTATTAAATGATCAATTTTGTGGCACATTCTATCTCCTGAATTAGGGAACTTAAAATTTGCAGAAGACACTAAGAACTTTAAAAAGCACTTTGAAAACATTCAATGAGATCAAGTGACAGAAAATATACTTTAGGGGCAATCCATAATGTATTATGTACCCAGAGAAATCAGATTTCAAACCCCTCTCCCCCAGCCACATCCCCGTTGCACCCTTACTGTTTTGTAGACCTCCCTCTGCATACACACAATATATCTTTCACTCGTCATCCCCTAAGTGAAATTTCAATTTATTTATAGTCAATCATGACATCTCAACAAGCCATGATAAAAAAATGTGTCACAGTTTTTCTCCACTGTCTCGCTAGCCAGTGGTTACCAAATTTGCACTGAGTCACCCTGGCAAGCCGCAGCTTTCTCCAAGAGGCCCCGGGAAAAGTTACACAGTTTTAATAATTTTATTTCCACTTCAATCCAGTGTTGCAGGACATAGCAAGTATTGGCCCAAGTGCAAACTCACTTCTGTATTTATATCTTGCAGAAAATTATACAAATGGACACCAATCGAATTATTTAAGGAAAAAATATCAAGCTTTCGAGCTGAAACTCATTAGGTCCTTCCACACACACCCCCCCCCCCTCCCACAATAGTGGAATATTGGGCCTTGAAGGGGCATGCCACTACTGAGACAGCCCCTACCTGTCATGCACTCTATTGACTAGGCAAGCGGGTGCAATCTCAACTAAGGAGCACCAGGTCATTTGGTAGTGTTGCATCTACAACACCACACAACTTTGTGAATAGTTTATAAAGTAGCTGGGATGAAACCGTTGCCTGGGGACAGTACCCTCAGTGGCTAAAATTCTCTGCATGGGTCGCCACTACTCTCCCATACCTCGTATCCATTAGCAGCAACTCGTAATTATGATCCCGACCTGTTTCTTTCATAATTTCCAGCTGTAATTGGGTTGATACCATACCGCTGTGCTCTTTCTAATGCAGATACCATGCAAGACCTTTGTCTCCAAATGCAGGTCCCCTACATGATGGTGCTGTACCCAGGGTAACAAATGGTTACTAAATGGCACTATTGTGACCTACATATATATTTTTACCCAGTCTTTCGATTAAAAAATTTCAATTCGCTTTTTCAAATTAAAGTTTTTATAATTAGACATAGGGCTCCTGGGGAACACCTTAATTTGGCAAAGGTGACATGAATAAAAAAATTGTAGGAACCACTGGTCCTAAATTAATTACGACATAGGCATAGAAACATAACAAAAGACTAAATATTATGGTTACCAGTGCGGTCTCAGTAAGTTTACTTTTAAAAAACACAAAGCAACAAACACCATGATGATAATTATGAAACATTGCATAGATATTTTTCTTCATCTTTAAAAATAATTAGAAATTATTGATTTCACTAATGTTTTGGTGATGGGTTAGTATATTAGAGATATAAATAGGCTATTTATGGACAGTAAAAATTTCAGGGTAATTATTTAAAAAGCACCCATAGACAAAGTCTCCAAAATCAATACATCCCTTTACACCCCCCAACCCCCCCCCCCCCCCCCCCCCGGTTCATATGTAATTGATGGATGGCCCCTTTACACTAAAACTTGATTGTAAATTAGACATAATTTGTATAAAATAAAGTGTTAACCCCATTCTTCCTATCTAGTCTGTCGATTTCAGTTATTTATGTCAAATTCTAAAATTGGTAACACAACTCTGTTAATGTTCAGTGGGAGTTAATTGGATGACAATTTTCAGCTGTGCTATGGTTTATAATTAGAGGGCTTCATGAGTGTGTCAGCAGTGTCAAGTTATGGAAGAGTGTAGTTTTATGAGGCACACTTTTTTTAATCCTTTACTAAAATAGATCACATAATGTATGAGCAAAATTACGTTCACCGGATATGTCTGCTGTTGTCACAAAACCCAAAGCCTTGAATATAATTCCTAATTAAATGTAGAAAATAAGCATACTGTCAGGAATTGAATTTATTGCATACAATGTGACATGAAAGCAGTCTGACATGACAACTAAAGAACATCTTTTTATAATATATATAAGTTGTTATAGATTGCCTAAAATAATTGTTAGTATTAAGAACAATGGCTGGTGGTTTCAGAAGTTGAGTTCAGGGTTGAACAAAGTAAATTATACTTCCTAATGAACTTTTTGTAACTGGAGTAATTGATACTTGTGGTTTTCAAAATTTTAATTTTTAATCCAGGCACAAATAAATTATCTTATCTGACATCACATAATATATTATCTCATGTTATTAAATACTAAAACTGATAAAATTAAATAAAAATAGGTTTTAAAATTATGTGTAGATTAAAATTGGAAGATATATATTTATAAATATATACACTCGCACACACCCATATATATATATATATATATATATATAAATACACACACACTCATACATACACACATATATCTATATATATATATACTTGCGGATATACCCGGCGTTGCACGGGATTACATAAGGACCCCGATCTCATTGGGACCCCAATCCCATTCTGACACCAATCCCTGCGCAATCCCGTTTCCAGGTGTGATCCTGATCCCAGTGGGATTCCCATTTTCTTGTGGCTCCGGATCCAGAGGGAATCCGGATCCCGGTGGGATCCCGATCCCGTCTGTATCTTGATTCTGATGGAATCCCGATATTGGTGGATCTCGATGGGCTAACGATCCCGTTAGGATACCATTCTCTAAGGGATCCCGTTTCACCTAGGGACCCTCTTTTCCAATTTTATCCCATTTTTGGATAGGACCCGATCCCGTTTTGATCCCATTACCGATGGGTTCCAGTATACTATTGGAGCTCGCTCCCCATTAGGATCTTATTCCTCTATGGGATCATGCTCAGTGTGATTTTGTTCGAGTATTCTTTCAGATCACCTTATATAACCCCTTAGAACAATATAGAACCTTCTGGAACATTCTAGATTAAATTTAATATTCTCCATTAAACGTGTAAAGAATTACTTTTCTACGTAATTATTTCCCGAATGCAAAGTATTATACAACTTCTTCTTCTTCTATATCTTAAGGGCCCACGATCAATTTATTGATCATTTTGGCTCCTATGCATGTAGATGGGATTTGCAATTTTTCTGTTCCTGGTGTTGATGAGGAAATTTCACAGATTTCCAGTCCCACTTTGTGAGGGAATCAAGCACTAGGGGTTTGAAGGCTTGTGGCAATAGACACAAATGTGTCTAGTGTTGCCACCTCAACCGTTCCTTTTGAAAGATTGTTCCAGTCCCTTATTGTCTTGGGCAGGAATGAGCAGCTCCTATACTGGCTTCTTGCTGCTATGAGCCTGAATTGCCTGTCAGGGCCTCGTCGCTGTCTATGGGGGAGAGGGACGAGTTTCTGTTTAATACTGGAACAGTGGACCAGCCCATTATTTATCTTGTACATCATGGAGAGCCTGGATTGTCGTCGTCGTTTCTCCAATGGTGAC
>CAXITT010000635.1:209883-272587 GCA_964033795.1 Lymnaea stagnalis | reverse complement strand
GGGAGTGTTTTATAAAAATAATTCAGATAAATTATAGAATTAAAATTTAAAATTTGTCCCATTAAAATCTACTTAAAAATGTCATTGATATAGCTTTTTAAAATTATTGAACTTTCTAGAAAATTCTAGATTGGATATTATTAGTTTTAAATCCACTGATATTTCAATACAGACTAAGAAGCGTAATGAACAAAGCCCGGCTTAGATCGATAAATTCACATAGAACCTATACCGTTGTCTAACCCTATTGATATTCATATAGCTTATTTTAGTAAAAATGAACTGGCCGCCCCCCTCCCCGGCCCCAGAGAAATGGCTATTATTAGTTCAGTACCCTATGGTATTTGAATATAGATAATCAGGTATATGTGTACTAAGTTTGGTCAAGATCCATCTATTCATTTAAGAGTACAAAGCCTATTGATATTTATATAGCTCATATAGGAAAAAACGACATTTTTGGCCCCTGGCCTCATATGAAATGTTATAAAAAGTTCATAAACCCTAAAGAGTTCCTTCTGGTTAATGATGGATATATGTGCCAAGTTTGGTCAAGATCCATCAATCCATGTAAAAGCCTTTGTGGAACCAACACCGCCCGCCCGCCACAAACATTCACTTTTATATATATACTAGCCAATATACCCGGCGTTTCACGGGATTGCATTAGGACCCCAAACCTGGTGGGAGTTCGATCCCATTGGGATCTCGGTCCCATTCTGACACCAATCTCGGCGCAGTCTTGTTTTTGTGTGATTCCGATCCCGGTGGATCCATTCAAGGTTAGGATCCTCATCCTGGTGGGATCCCGTTTTCTGGTGGGATCCTGATCCCGTTGGGATAAAGAATATGATGGGATTCCGACCCATTTGGGATCCCATATCAAAAAATTATTTAGTGATACTGAGAGAACCGTTAACTCCGGTGCAGTATAGAAATGAATATAATTAACTAAAATTTCAATATTCCCTTAGATCCCACTATATATCTCCTTGTAACAATTTAGACTTTTCTGGAATATTCTAGATTAAATTTAATAACCTGCTCGAAACATGTGTAAAAACTACTTTTCTAAATATTTTTTGAATACGATAAAAATCTTCAACAAATGCCATAATTATAATACCTTTTCCTTTAAGTTATCAAGGGCCCGGTGGGCCCATTCCATAACTGTACCGATTTCGTTATGCCTGAGATAGAGACCCTACAAATATCAGACGGATAAATAATAGAGTTAAAATTTAGAATTGGTCCCATTAAAATCTACTTAAAAATGCCAAAGATATAGTTTTTTTAAATTATCGAACTTTCTGGAAAATCCTAGAATGGATATTTTTAGTTTTAAATCCACCGATATTTCAATACGGACAATGAAGGGTATTGCTACAAGGCTAGGCTTATACCCATCAAGTCACATTAAAACTATAGGATTGTCTAAGCCTATTAACCCCTTAAGAGTTCCTTCTGGATAAATATGGATATATATGCCAAGTTTTGTCAAGATCCATCAATCCATGTAAAAATGTATGTGGAACAAACCCACAAACAAACATTCACTTTTATTTTTTTTACAATTTTACCCCATCCCTCCCCCCTGTAACAATCTGTCACAAATCTCAGATCCCCCTCCCTAAAGTATGTCACACTTTCAAACTATAATTTTTTGTACAAAATTAACAACACTTTTAATATTAAATCTAAAACAGCTTACTATTAAACTATTAAATGAATAAAAGTAAATATACATATATATATATATGTTGCTTGTTGTAGTGGCATCCTTCTGTCTTTGTGAGATGACATTGTAGTTTCTGTTTAGATTTCTAACACCTCTCTTTTCACCACCATTATTAAATTCCTAGATCTACCTGTGGATTGTGCCAATCATAAATGACGTACTTAAAATTGTTTAGACTGTCCAAGGTTCAAATCCTAAAAAAAAAAGTCTAAATAAAACTATAAACAGAAATAAAGTGTCACCAATACCAGCCGTCTCCTTATCTATAGGATTAAGAGGCTTACTGTCCTGTGACACTGATATGAGAAAATCTAAGTCTGAAAGGGCTAAAGGCAAAAAAAAAAAAGGGTAGGGGGAGATAACAAACTGTCTTGGAGGACAGGATTCCATGGGATGCTAAGCATTTAGAATTAGATTCCTTAGACTGTCTGAACACAGTATTTGATTTACAGCAGAGTTATGGAACAAATGTTTAAAGGTTAAATAGCTAATTATGCAACGTGGTATGTTCATAGTGATAGCTGAACATTTCTACTGTATATATAAATATATATCTACTTAAATCATTTACATTTTCCTTCTCTGATCTTCAGCATTTTACATCCCTTACTTCCACTTGCCTACCAAGGGCTCAGAGATCGGCATGACCATGGAGCGGGCAACTTTCCTCATTTCTATAATTGGCATCACCAACACAATTGGCAGAATAGTGTGTGGGTGGCTGGCAGACAGGCCGTGCATCAACTCCCTTCACATGAACAACTGCGCTCTCATCATTGCGGGCGTGGTAGAGCTCTTGTGTCCTCTGGGCACTGGGGAACTTTTTCTTGCAATAGTCTCTGCTTGCCTTGGCCTTTGTTTAGGTAAGAACTTGATTGGGACAGGAATGGTTGGGGTGTGAGTAATTGGGGCATGAATAGTTGGAAGGTAAATGGGTAGAATGTGAGTAATTGGGACATGAATAGTTGGAAGGTAAATGGTTGCAGCTGATTACAAATAATAATGTTGATTTTTACATTCAATCCTTTGTTTATTAAGTACATGGTGGACTGCCACAAGAATCAGTTTGAAGGCAGGTTCTGGAATATGATATTTAAATAAAAGTCAGGTGAAATGTTTCTGTCACTAATTAGATCAATAATATTTTATAGCCATCCACAAATGAGGTCCTTGACATTTATCTTCATCTACCTATGAGTTAGTCTCTGCACTTTATTTGTAAATAGGTTTAAAAAATGTAAAATAAGGCCACCAATAGTCATAATAAAAAATCATTAATCTAAAACAGTGATCCTGGAACTGGTTTCTTCATAACCCTGGCAGTCTAGACACTAGGTCAGGTTTGGCAATGAAGTTCAAACATGTCAGGATTTATTCTAACCATTCAGTAGATAAATCATCATCTAATGACTGGGTGTATATCAAAAAAAGAAATAATGAGAAGGAGATCCTGAAACTTCCAATTTTGAGAACTTTTGAACAAATTCCTAGCCCTACTTTTAATCTAATCAATATGGGACACAATGTATTGGATTTGTTTAACTGCAGAAAGTTGACAGTCTTCATACTTGATAACTCTTTGTTAAACTAGACGAGCTGATTATAATACTCCAAAGCTTTAAAAATTTCTCTGAAAGTTTGTAAATATATCGAATTAAGGATATTTAATTTAATTGAAGATGTCCCTTTTAATCTCATACTATAAGCAAATTTAGCAATCATTGTCACATACAATAATAATCCGATGCAGCACATTTTTACTGATACAATAATAATTTTTAAAAAACAGCTCTTGTCTTGTACATTAATCCAATGAAACCATTTCCCCCCTCAGCCGTATTTGTGTCACTGAGAACCATATTGCTGGTTGATCTTCTTGGTCTGGAGATGCTCACCAAGTCTTTCGGTCTGCTCATCTTGTTTCAAGGGGTGGCAGCTTTCATTGGTGCCCCCATCGCCGGTAAGTGAGATAGCAGTGTAGAAATAAACTGGTCTTTAGGTGTAATTATTTATTTTTCTTGTACTTTTCATTTTTTGTTGTTGAACACTTTGAACACAAGGTTAACACTCACTTACGCCTTTTACCCCGCCTGGAGCATAGGCCACCTGCTAGAATTTTCCATTCATCTCGGTCTTGTATTTCCCTTCCTGTACTTAAAATTTTTTTAAAGAATTCTTTTAACATAAGGTCAGTAGGGGACATTTAAATAGTTCAATTTGATCTTAATGTTTCCATTTCTGTTCTGTCATTCCAGGTCAGCTGTTGGACACTACAGGAAGTATTGACAACTGTTTCTACCTGGCAGGATCGCTGACCATCCTGTCCGGCTTGCTCATGCTGCCCATTGTGTTTCTGGAAACTCACAAGGACAAAAAGGAAATGCCCAAAATGGCAGAACAAATTCCAATCAATGAGACGCTGAAGCTGGAGAAATGGGAGGCTAAAGTGTGATGGGCTCCAGGATCTTGTACTGTAATAACATTCTTGTTGATATCATTGTGAAGACACACTGTTGTACAAACATGTAGCAGAATGGAAGGACACTATGCGTGATCAGTTTACCCACTTACAACTTAATATCCAAGATGGTGCCCAAGTTTTACGTGATGTTCAGAGTTATGGTCATCTTGTTGTTTGGGACAAGCTGCTCGCATCTGACAGTTTTTTGTTTATGTACTGGGACAGGCTTGTCGCCTTTCTACTATTTACCAATTATACACGATACTTACATATATTTTGAAAAAAAAATTATTGAGCAATTGTTATGAATCATTTATTGATCATTTACCTGAAAGTGTTTTGATTTTTTAAATATTACAACATAAAGAGCAAAACAAGATTTCTCTTCAATGCATTTAAGTTAATTTGACAGGTTTAAAAAAAACAAAAAACTTTATGTTTTATTTAAAAGTCAAATTATTTTAACATTTGTTTGAAACTTAGTTCTTTATCAGTTTGGCTTGCCAGGACTGAGACTCTGCCAAGAAACATGTACCTGGCCTAGGAATACATCAAGTTTTGAAGTGTGGCATACAGAGATTTTGTTTTTAACTGGGGAAAGATTTAGTCCTTACCCTTTGTTAAACTGAGATGAGTAAGATTCACAAACGTGGCTCACTGGCT
Organism: Lymnaea stagnalis; assembly: GCA_964033795.1. NCBI lineage: Eukaryota > Metazoa > Mollusca > Gastropoda > Lymnaeidae > Lymnaea > Lymnaea stagnalis. The sequence continues at coordinate 267,725 of CAXITT010000635.1, read as the reverse complement.
ATAATTTATATATAATTTAGATTTTTTTCAGATATTTTGTTTTTGTGCCAAGTTTTCAGCTGTTTGTATTTTGAAATCATGCTTCACTTTGTTATTTTTCATCTTAAACCTTAACTTGAAATTGATTTCTTAACAAGTGTATTCTAGACAACTACCATGTAAATGTAATTGTAATCTTCCCTTCAATTTGTTGTCTACAACCTTGTGTAAATTGTTGTGGAGGACATCATTTGTTCTAAAACAGACCTTGTGCCATGGTGGCCATTTTGTGATTTTATTTACCCTGGAGTTTACTGCCTTTGTTGAAGTAAGTCAGTTGCTGAAAGACCTTTGCATTGAAACAAGCAACAACAATATCATTTTTTTTAAAAGTAAAAGATTAACAAAAATTTTATTACTCTAAATTCAACAAACGTTAGTCGAAGATATATTTAAATATGTAATGATAACTGAAATCTCCTTGAGGTCTTGTTACTTGAATGTTTAAGCACATATTCTTGAGATGTAACAAAATGCACTTGATTTAAAAAAAAAAAAAAATTAGCCATATACTGAAATACCTAATCCTACTTTCTGCAATTTCACTAGGTGTTACATTGTTGTAAACATGTTATATAAAAATAAGTTTTAAAATTCTGCCATTTTTTTATGCTGAACAGAATAGAACTTTTGTCCTATACTTCAGATACAGCAGATATTCAGCATTGACTAAACTGACTGTTGGAAATAGATTAATTCCCATCAAGCAATAATATTTCGATAGCTGAATGTTAGAATCTTCAACTGTTTGTAAAGGTTTTATATATTGAACATCTTCACAAGGTTTATCACAAAATATCAATGCTTGCTTAGACTAAAGCCTTGAGTCATTGTGTTTGAACTATTTAAGGAGGAGTATATCGGCTATATGTTTTACATGCTCCTTTATTTCTACTGTACAATTAACCTTGAAGGTTTGTGTTGTCTTCTCATATTCTTTATGAACTTTGAAGTTCTTTTTTTTCAAATGGCAAATTTATAATATGCCTAATCAGGGCCTCTTGTACCGATCCAGAGTTGTCCTAGCATTCTGAATCAATTCATCAACTTTTTTCCCCTAACCTTATTTCTTTTTTGTTTGCATTCTCCTTAATAAAGATACAAGATTCTTTTTTTTTTCTTTCTTTTTTTTAAAAAAACCCATAGAATCCTACCTTTAAATGAGTTCAGGTTGCTCATCATACTATCTTTATTTTTTCTGGTATACTCTTTTTGATTTCCTAGAAATTTAACAAATAGTTTACAATTTGAGTGCAGTTCACATTTTATATGTAAGCAAATTGAGTTGGAAAAAAACCAAAAACTTTTGTAATACAACTATTTTGATGTATATTTGTATGTACTCATTTGATTGTATTTCATTTTTTTAAAAAGATTGTTCAACGTATTGTTTCACTTTTGTAATCTACTGGATGCATTTTTACTGTTTTTTTTGTTTTACAAAAGAGTGATGGGGGAAAAAAACAAAACAGATTGTCTGTGTGTTTTTATTTGACTGTGAATGAGTTGTTTGATGACAAGAATGTAGACTTTTAGCTATGTTATTATAATGTACCCAGACATAACACACTTAAGCCTATTATATGTTTCAATGGCTTATTGTGGAGAATTCAACTCTTGGTTTGTAGCAGTTCTCTATTTCTTATATTATTATTTTTGTGTATGTAGAGAATTGTAATCATCCAGTCGCTAAGTAATTTTCATCTGGATGCCTGGAAGTTAACACTAAGGACAGCCATCTTGCTGATGAGTACTTTTACAGTCCTTGGAAACAGTCTCTCTAAAAATCTGCAGTATCTTATTTGACAACAATTCTTTTGAAGTTCCAGCTGTCTAAAAAGTAATATGTGCATTCTCTTGGCTATCATACAGACCAGTGGTTCTAAATCTTTGACAAAATTAAAAAGCCTATACCCATTTGTGCATATTTTGTGAGAACAGAGTATCTAATAATTATTTTGTTCTTTTTTTGTTGTTGTTTTGTGTGCTACATCTCTGCACCACCAACACCAAAATTTACAGCTAGCATTTCATTTACCACAGAATGAGAATCACTGATATAGACATTTAACAGTCAAATATCAACATTAGAATATTCTCTCTCTAAATTTTAAAAAAGTAAAAATTCTTTACTTCATCTTTGAGTTTTCCTTAAGATGAGAAGCACAAGGAAATGTGATACAAGCTGCTAGGGAGACTCATTATTATCTAGTCCTTTACATAAACACTGCTTGTAGTAAGCTGCTAAATCTATTATCCCATAGTGAACATTTCATCTCCATTTGAAACTTTTCAGTTCTAATTAAAAAAAAATTATTTGTGAATGTGAATATATATATATAAATATGACCTATATATAAAACCTATACATGAGTACACTTATATACTTATATTTTAAATTTTTATATTGTTCTAAAAAAGTTCTATTTTGAGATGCATACATTTGATTTATATATAGTACTACTATTGCATGTTTAAATTTCCTCTCTAAGTGCATACCTCAGAGGACTGCCAGTGTTCATATAATTGTTACTGAAACTGTTGCTGGGTTTTTAAAAAAAACAACAACATACATATATTATGCCTTTAACTTTTAACATTCTAGGTGGAGTTTTTAAGTTATAAACAATAGGGGACAAAATGGGTAAAATATTTTGCAATGATGTGCTCAACCATTTAGTGTAGCTAGCAACAACAGTTTTCTTGTTTTGGAGGAATACGCTGATTAAAGGCCAGCTATTGGTCAGGGGTTTAGCTATTGGTCAGGGGTTTAGCTATTGGTCAGGGGTATAGCTATTATTTTCTGGGGCCCTGCTATTGTTCAGTGGAGTATGTGAGTTTAAAAACCTCGATGGAATAGAATATGCAGACCAGCAAGTTTTGTCAGCAGACTGAGCTGGACCCCCTAGTGTTCCCCTCCATCTGTTACCTGGAGGCTGATTGCCTTTTTATTAAATATATGTACAAGCTTATTTTTACTGTAACCAACACCAACAGTTAATTGCATATGTTTTAATAGATAGATTAGCAATGTCTTTTCCCCCTTGTCTTTCCAAGGTCAGTATATGCTTACTGAAACATTTAAAATAAAAGTAACATAAGGCATAATTCAAAATTAATATTTTTCTAAACTTTCTTTTTTCAAGGATTTCATTTAAATTTTGGAATTTTATTTTTTATTTTTTAAATGTCTTTTTTTTTTCAAATTAAGCCACAGGATAGGTAAAGAAATGTTTATTTCATGATAGTTTACAAGTCATCACCTCAGCGTTTATAAATCCTTAATTTCAGATTTCTCATTTGGTCTTAAACTAACATGAGGATTTATTCATTTGAAAGCCATTGCCAATATTTAAATTGAAAAAAAAAATAAAAATAATTATTTGAAATACAACACTGAGGCAAATGCACACCTTATTAGAATCTACACTTTGATATATCTCCTTACCTTATTCTTAAAGCATTTGTGTGTATATTACTGACAACAAAATGGCATTGTCATGGAAGTGACAAACTAGCTATGTTTTCTTTTTTTGTGTTTTTAAAAATTGTTTGTTATTTTAGAAGGAAATTTTGCAGTCAACATATTGTCATTTTGTGTAATGTATTTGGAATAATCATTCTCTAATTCACATTTGACTCAACAAACTCAGCCATTTTTTGGGGGTGAAATTTTTGCTCTTCCCAACTATTTTCCCCAATCCCATTTAAAGTGTAAGAACTTATACCCCCTTATAATAAGCAATTTTGCATCATTCTTTTTTTTTGTTTTTTTGTTATTCCCATTAAAATTTGAATGGACTTGATTCCATAATACAAGAAAATTTTCTTTGATTTTTTTGTTATAATTTACCAAATTTCCTGAAGAAAAAAATCATCTCATTGGTGTGTATTTGGTTAGCTATCATCACTGATTGACTTTGCATTACAGTTTTCTTACTTTGTTCTTACATGCATCACAGATGGAAACAAAGTTGGAGCAAACCTAAAATAGGTAAAAGCTAACAAGTTACAGAAAATTCTTTGCTCTTTACCTTTCATACCTCAGGACTATATTCATTAAGTACCTCACTGCTTTCTGAGGTTTTCTTTCTCAGATACATCCTTCTTTCTAAATTTCTCAAACCATCATGCAATCTTTCTGACTCATCATCCTTTCTTCTCTCTCACCCTCAAATATATGAAAAACATACAAGAAGTGGCAGGTAGAGATCTACCATGTCCGCAATATTTGCCTCTGATTTGATGACATATTGGTCATGGAAAGTACTTTTGTGACACTGAGGGCAGTGACATTGGTTAGTACCAAGTTAAGAGTATGTGACACAGGTGTATATAAAGCTAAGGCAGAACCTTGAGCTGACTTGTTTAATTGTAATAAGCCAGTTTGATTTACTGCACAAAACATTCACCTTGAGGATGTTACTTAAAATAACTCTTGAATTTTAATGCCCTATTAAAATTAAACCTATATGAATGTCCTTTTTTTTTTGTATTTGTTTACACTACAAAATAAGTCAGCAATTGGGTTAATCAAACGAACTCATTCTGAAATGGGGAGTCATAGTCACATGTAAACAATTACCCTCTTCTCTCGAAAATAAAATTTGCTAGAATTTTTCATTATTCTGTTTTATTCACTTGTCCTGAGTTTGGAATGAAATAGTGTGGTTTCAATTACAGATTCAGAAATTGGTACCAAACCAACAAAAATAAATTATCATAAAATTTATATTGTACACCATTCTCAATCCCACCTTCCCTTTAAAAAAAAAAAAAAAATCTCATTTACACAAATTTTATTTCTAAAAAAAATTCTGTTTGAACAACATTCCTTTGTAAAAATTGTTTTTTTTAGCAAATTGGTTTCATACTAATTTCTGGTAACTGAGAATAAAGATTTTATTTTGCTAAATCAACAGAATCATAGGTAATGAGAACAATAAGAAATAAATGGATGCTATTTTTGAAGCAATTTGATTAGTAACTATCATAACTTTTTTTGTGTGAGCTACATTCAACAATTATGATTGAAGTTTTGTAACATATTTTTTACTCCATCGGGTGTAGAAATGTAATATCACTGTCCACCAACATCCAAATAGAAAAAAAAAAAGTAAAAAGATCAAGTAACATGGAAAAAAACCCAAAGCAAAAGCTGGAATCAATTTTATTGGAATTGTGAACAACTTAAAATTTAAATCATGTTTGGCATACAACATTAAATTTTATCAAGAAACTTAATGCTGACAGAAATTAAGTGTGAAATCAATTTATCAAATATACACTTAATCATATGAGTAAACATTTTACAAAATAAATTAAAAAACAGGAGTTAATGAAACAGGTTCATGATATATCTTAATGATAAAAGTTAATGTTGTACAGCTTAAGGACATAGGAAATACACAACACCAAGCGACTCTGTTAGGAATTAAGCTTATGCCATAAAATATTTTTAAGTGTAAAGCAACATTTTTAAAATGCCAATTAAAAAAAAAATTAATTAATTACTTTGTGTATGGATTACAATCACAAGCAAATTATCAAACTACAGACCATGTGTTGTAAAAGACAAATAGTAGACATGGTTTACATGAAATGAAAGACTATTCAAGGCACCGGTGGTTTGTGTCTACTTCATTGGCTCACCACACCGACAGTTAACTAGATGTGGGTTCTAATTGGTCACTGTTATGAAATGCTAGCTGTAATATAGAGACATGTAATCTCCTGATCACTTGTGGTTTACTGGATACAGACAAAACTTTATCATATGTAGTAGGCCAACATATAATATGTACCAATAGCATAATTTGAAAATAAAATTAACATAGGTATACAAAAAAAAAAGCATTCAAGGAACTTGAAAATGCCTCAGTTAAAGCTGGTCATGAGGTAAATGAAACATAGACAAAATTTATGGTACTTCACCAAACACACATACCAATGACAACATCAAAATAAGCAATCACAACTTTGAGAAAATGGCCACTTTCAAATATTTTGGAGCTACTATAAATGAGCACAATGAAAGAATGACAAAGTGAAAGAGGGTTAACAGCAGGCAAACGTTCTTATTTCAGCCTACAAAAGCTACTAGGAAGCAAAAACCTCTGAAAGAGAATTAAAAAAGGTAATACACAACATTATCATAAGACACAAGTGAGACTTTGTCCCTTAGCAGAGAACCTGCTCAATACATGGCACAGAAAAATCCTCAGGAAAATATATTGCCCTGTGATAGACAATGATTTTTGGAGAATGCATACAACCAAGAGATATATCCAGTGTTTCAAGTCCCACCCAAAGTTGCAACAATTTTAAAAGGCAGATAGTGCTGGACGGGACATCCTGAGAGGAAAATGGATTGTAGAGCAGCAGAAGTGATCTAAGGGCAGATGGTTCAACGGTCGACCAAGTCTGAGATGGATTGATGATGCAGAGAAGGACTTACATAAGCAGCAGGGGTCTGTGCATGGAGATGGAAAGCCATGGATCGATATGAATGGAGTGATGTGATGGAGCAGGCAAGGGACCTACACAGGATGTAGTGCCACTGATGATGATATTTAAAAAAAAGTATTTTTCTTAAATTTAATATTTGACAATTTATCAATTCCCTGTGTAACAAATAAAGGTGGCTTAATTTTAGATTGAAAGTATTATATATTTTATTTTAAGACAGGTAAAGAACAGAGTGAGCACCAAATTCTGTATTTCCTCATATCAATTTATCATTCTTGATCAAATTAATCTAAAATAACTATTTATGTCTCAAGGCCTAAAATATATATTTTGCTATATTTTTTCCCCAATAAATTAAATAATTCCTAATGAATATAATTTAGGAATTCAAAGGAATAAAAATGTTTAAAGCTTCCCATTTATTTTTTATTTGTAAATGTTATAACGTGATCAAACCACCCCACCGCATACTTGTCAAATACAAATAATTAAAAAAATTATCTGATCATTGTCAGATGTTGATCTGCTTCCTCCTCCTTTTTTAATTTAATTTAATATGTTTGTAAATATTTCAACAAATTTCAACCTATACATTTTAAAATGGCGATTCATCATGCCAATAATAATGACAGCATAAACCGTCAAATCACAGTAATAAAAAATGTGAAAATAGCATTAATAAAAACTGTCAAATCATAGTAATAAAAACTGTCAAATAGCAGTAATAAAAACTGTCAAATCACAGTAATAAAAACTCTCTGACTGTTCTTGTAATCTTATCTACTAATTATAACACATTTAGAAAATGACAACTATTTTGTAATGTGAACTCAGAGCCTTAAAATGGGGGCCCAGAGTTGTGATGTGGGGGAAAAAAATTAAAACATCAACTTTTAATGCAGTGGACTCAATGCCAACAAGGGGCCTATAAATCCACAAGTACAGATTAGACTTAATGCTGAAAATCTGCAGTTTAATAAGTGCAAACCTAATAATCCATTTAGAGCATTTATTGTTTAAATGCTGGAGCTCGGAGTGGAGATGGAGCTAGATAAAATGTGTCAGCACCGCAGCTGAGATCAGCCAAAAAAAAGCCTCCTCCACAACCTTGTCCAAAAGAAATGTGAGGGATCTGCGTTAAATGCTATTCTCTGGTTTTAATGTTGTTCTGCTTCCACCCTCTTTCTTAATTTAATTTAATATATTGGTGTATATTTCAACAACTTTCAACCTATACATTTGCAACGTAAAATGGCGATTCATCATGCGAATTATAATGACAGCACGTTGACAAACTTAAATGGAAATGAATTTTTGGCAGGAACTAAATGACACACAGTGATGGACTAATAATTTAGATGGGCGCACAAAATACTACGACACATATAATTTAGATGGGCGCACAAAATACTACGACACATGAGACTGTTTGAATAGACCAGATAAAACATTATGATGACAAAATCACGGGAGCCAATTAATGAGATCAGAATTTAAAATATCATAAGCAACTGTTCGTATATGGGAACTACAGCGGGGTCACCCCAAACAAAGGGAACCACTGTGGGAACATCCCAAACAAAGGGAACCACAGTTGGAGCAGGAACAAAGAGCTATTTGAACCACTTTTCGTTCATATGCCAGGAATTTGTTAAGAACCAGAAGGCTTGATAGAAACTTTAAACTCATGAAGAAGAATGAAATGTGGGTGTAGATGGTGGTTGTAGATCAGGGGCCCTCAATCTATGGCCCATGGGCAACATCCAGCTCATTCTTAATTTTTTTTCTCTAACATTAATTCGGCCACAACAGTTTCTGGGCAAAAATGAACCGGTCCTGATTAAAAAGTTTGAGAACCCTTGTATGGATGATGATTGTAAATGATGGATGCAAATGATGTGTGTAATTGGTGCTTCTAAATGGTGTATTGAAGAGGTGTATGTAATTGGTGCTCGTAAATGGTGTATGTTAGAGGTGCTTGTAAATAGTGTATGTTAGAGGTGCTTGTAAATAGTGTATGTTAGAGGTGCTTGTAAATAGTGTATGTAAGAGATCCTTGTACATAGTGTATGTAATTGGTGCTTGTAAATGGTGTACATAAGAGATGCTTGTAAATTTTGTATGTAATTGGTGCTTGTCCATGGCGTATGTAAGAGGTGCCTGCAAATGGTGTATGCAAGAGACGGCCTGATTAGTGAAGGGATCAGCACAAATTTAAATTTATTTTCCATACGATGCTAGATTTTTGCAAACTGCATTTCTTAACAGGAACTTTGCAAACCATGAACTAGTTTGTGGAACTCATTAAGTTTATGGTCAGATCCCCAAATAAATCACCTCTCATCACAACTTATCTTTCCTCCTCCTTTCCCTTTAAGGGGCCACCTTTTTTATCTTGTGTTTGGGGAAAACTTCTATGAATTCTTTGATATCTCTGGTGATTAGTTTGAAAAAAAATATTTTTTGTTGACTATTACAGTGCTGAAAATCTAAATAAATTTTCACCAACTCAAAAAGCTAATGTCATCTTTTATACATTTACCCTCTAATTCAAATATCTAATGTCATCTTTTATACATGTTCCTCACTAATTCAAGATTTTGAACACACCATAAAATTGGATTAAATAATGCCTTACATTAATAGCATCTCATCAATTATTCTTGAATAACTTAAAAGTGTGAATAACTGATCAACAATTAAACATCAGATTCTAAAAGTCAATTACACAAGCAGCTAAAAATTATAAAGTGCAATTCTACCCTTTAAAGTTTCACATAAGTGAAATTGTACAGATTTAGTAAATGTCTCATTTAATACGCCATATTTTCACACAAACATTAACTCTATAATAAAGGAGATCTCCTATATACAGTTTAAAATATGCAGTAAAAAATGATTCATTTACAAATATTTGACAATAAAATAATTAATTTACAAGGAAAGATTGGGTGAAAAAATTTAAATATGTAGTTACATCAATTCTGAAAAGAATGGTGAAAATAACATTTTAAAAAAAAAAAATAAACAACAATCTGCATATAGGACATATGAATTTAAAATTTATCAGTGTATCATTACTAAGCATTTACAAAATTACTTTAGCAAGCAACAAAATACTGATTTACATGAGGAAGTTAAGTTACATAAGATAAGATAAGATAGTTATAGCATTACTTTATCCTTAGCGTTTTGTAGTTAATTTTTTAAAATTCTAAAAAAATGTTCAAATAAAAATGAAAAATGAGGGGAATATGTCCCAACTTAATAAAAATGATAACTTTGCAATAAAATAAAATCCATTAAATGCCTACAGTCAACTACCTAACATAATATTAAGTAGGCCCTATTGTTCCGTAGAATGAAATTCACTTGAAACTATTTCATCTTTATTTCAGACACTGAATCAAACAAATGCGTTCTACTCCTTCACTATTCAGCTATTATCATTCATTGAACAACATGTAATATTTGAATATAAATAGGAAGTAGACAAAAAATTAGTTTTAGAACTTGCCATTGCAGTACTGCAGGGATGGGCAAACTTTTGTGGCTGCGAGCCAAATTTAAGAGGTAACAGAGGCATGGGAGCCATAAATGGTGAAATCAGGTTGGGAAAAAAAAAAAAAGGGGGGGGGGGGGAAACCAGAAACATAGAGAAACAACTAACCCAATATAGTAGTGAGATCTGCAAATGAAACTTTAAATTACATTAATTTTTTCCCCCTATTTTTATGATAATTTTAATTTAAAAAATTTAAGGGAGCCATTCAAAACAGAGGCCCGAGCTAAATTGGCTCGCGAGCCATAGTTTGCAAACCCCTGCAGTAGTGGATTATCATCAGCATTAAAATTTGATACCTGTAATGAACAAAAATTATGTGACATCAAGCGGCCAGCACAGGCATAACAAAACAGTACGTGATGTTCGTTAATGTTAAACATTATGCTTTATTAAATGTTTAAAATAATTTAAAATATGATTTTACTAATATAAATATAATGCAATTTCTAAAATAAAGTTTAAGATTATTAAAAAACTGGAAGTTTGTCTCTTCTCTTTAGTGAAAGATCATCATCTAACAAAAGGAGGATCTGTTTGGAAATATAAGAAACAAATAACTTAAATTTACCAGTTTCATGATTGTGTTATTTTTAGTTTGTAAAAATATTTCTAAAATAGTGATCTAGCCATTTAACTGACAAGTACTGTCAGTGTCTTAAGTTTAAATTCTGATTTTTAAAATGGTTCCTCTTTTATTTTCATCATGAGCATGTCCTCCCTAAACTGCATCAGTCGTAGTTTGTTTTTAGAGTTAGCTTATCTCAAGTATGGAGCATTTGTAGAACATTCTCCTGGCAAATATTTGAGGCCATGTTTGATTGCTCCTGGCCCTTAAATCTCCATTCCCTGGCTCTTGACCTATAAACCTAATTTCCCCAACTCTCTCAAACCTCTCCAGGTTCCTTAAACCTCCATTCCCCTGGCTCCTGGCCCTTAAACCTCCATTCCCCTGGCTCCTGGGCCTCAAGCTTCTAATCCCTAGCTCCTGACTCATAAACCTACATTTCCCCAACTCTTTCAAACTTCAACAGGGTCCTAAAACCTCCACCCCCTTGGGATCCTGGCTCACAAAACCTACATTCTCATGGATTCCTAAATAAAATGTACACAGACATAGAGGCAATACTAAATAAAATCTATGATTAAAAAATGAAATTAATTCTATTGGTCAATGACATATGAATTAAATACACTGCAGTAAAGCAGGATGCTTGGGGTAAAGGGATAATAGAGACTACATAAGACATATGTTGCATGTATGTGAAAAAATAAATATGTGAAGTTGATTTGAAAAAATAAACATATTAGGAAATGCTTTACAATGTTAGATAAATTGAAAAAATAAATACATCAAGAAATGTCTTACAATGTTAGATAAACAGAAATACTCCACCATTTCGAATGGGTCAATTCTAGTTTTTAAATATTTGACTCACCATAAAAGAGAAAAAAAGACTTATGGCAGACAAAAAGTGCCAGACATCATGAGCATCATAAAACTCCATCAGTATGCACTCACTGTTACGGGCCCTTGAACCGGCCGGTGTGTCCTGAAATATTAGGTTACTTCATGTACGGACATAGAATATTTGTACAGAATTTAGACCAATTGAATTTTTTAAAATTCTGACATAGTTTACTAAGAATTTTCTCTGTAAGTTACCCTGAGATTCTGAAGAACTTAAACGTTTTAACTACTTAAACACTCAATGAAGTTGTCAATTCAGACATCATAAGGAATTTAGAGCTGTAAAAAGATTAGTTTTAACACTCAGGTTTTTTTCTTGACAAATGTAACAAAGCCAGTAAGGTTGTAGAATAAATGGTAAGGCTACAGCTAATTTGGTGAGACATCAGAATTATAATCCCATGGTAGATTGGTTGCTGTCTCACAACTTCAGTGGTTGAGATTTTACACCTCCACCCCACCTTTGCATTACACCTGAATTGGAAATTTAGTCATAGCTTGAGATGACCCCTGGAAAAATGCATTCCTCCAACCTAAGGATCAAAAGGCTGCTGATTATTTAGGCATACTATTATTTCAAAAGCCAAGTTCCATAACTCCAACCTTAGAGATGGTAGAGCCAAGTGAGTGATTTATGGTATGATTGGTGGTTTGTTCAACTATCACACAGATCTATTGTGATGGTATGATTGGTGGTTTGTTCAACTCTCACACAGATCTATTGTGATGGTATGATTGGTGGTTTGTTCAACTATCACACAGATCTATTGTGATGGTATGATTGGTGGTTTGTTCAACTCTCACACAGATCTATTGTGATGGTATGATTGGTGGTTTGTTCAACTCTCACTCAGATCTATTGTGATGGTATGATTGGTGGTTTGTTCAACTCTCCACAGATCTATTGTGATGGTATGATTGGTGGTTTGTTCAACTCTCACACAGATCTATTGAGATGGTATGATTGGTAGCTTGTTCAACTCTCACACAGATCTATTGTAATGGAATGATTGGGGGTTTCAATCAAACTATCACACATCTCATTGTACACTTAAAATAATGTCCAAATTTGATGGGGTCAATTGAAGAATGATATAGACATGATCCAGCATGTATCTCACACCGTATACGAAAATTTGATCAAACAGAAATTTGGTAGAATCTTTTTTCAGTTTTTATGTCAAAATTGTGCTTCAAATTTCTTTTTGAATGCATTATTTTGTTTTACTAAATAGTATGGTGCGTTCAAAAAAGAAATGACGAAAATTTTCAAGTGTGAACTGAAAAAAGTTTCAACCAAATTTCCATTCGATCAAATTAGCGTCGATCAATTTACAGTCAACGAAATTTCTATCCACCAAATTCTGGTAACCATCTCACACAAGCTGGTTAAACATTGCAGATTAATTGCATTCACTTACCCCCCATGATGTCAGATTTTGGAAGAAGAAGTACAACGATCCAGCCCAGGTGACCATGGATGTAAGAATGACCAGAATGACCAGCCAGCTCAGACTTTCTTTGTATAACAACTGCCAAGGGGAGATTAGATTTTCATCAAATGCCCAGAGAACAAGCTCTGCTTCATTTGTTCTTAGATTTTGTTTTCATGACATTCTAAAACTGAAGTATTTCAATACTCTCACTGGCATTCGTACCAAGAGAACACATGAAATCATTTATGACATTGATCTTCACCTCAATAGAAAACATACAACTATATCATCCCACAGACCTTCATGTCAATATACAATTATATCATCCCACAGACCTTCATGTCAATATACAATTATATCATCCCACAGACCTTCAAATCAATAAAAAAAAATACAACTATATCATCCAACAGACTTTCATATCAATATAAAACATACAACTATATCATCCCACTGACCTTCATATCAATCCAAAACATACAACTACAGACCTTCATATTCATATAAACCATACAACTATATCATCTCACAGACCTTCATATTAATATAAACCATACAACTATATCCTCCCACTGACCTTCATAATAATATAAAACATACAACTATATCATCCCACTGACCTTCATAACAATATAAAACATACAATACAGCAAGAGGTTTCCGATAAATATGGCTAGCAGATATGTGGCAAAATCAGATGGCTGTTTGATGGCTCCGTACAAGGCACTGAAAATAATCATTTTATTTTTTAAATGACTGCTTATATTGTGAGAACCACCTCCAGGAGTCACATATACTAAATGTCCTTAATCTGTCTAATCATAATTGTGATCATACCCCAGAAGTCTTTTAACACAAGGGTTCTCAGGAATGTTTTCACAAGAGACCTATTTAATAAGATCATTTTTTTCTTTCAATGTTTTAAAACCTTTCCTAGGTTGAGTTTTTATAAATCAAATATTGTTTACAATGAAAGGGTTCACATAGATGGAATTAAAAGTAAGCATTCACTTTTGCCTGGGGCATAGAGCTTAAACAATATGTAACATGACACATTATTAGAATTGCTCAACTTGTAAGATCAAGTCCAGCTCATTTATCAATAATTAATTTATGTCATAAATAAGCTCTGTATTTAATTAATTATTTTTTTTTTTAAATTTACACAGTTACATATTTAATTTAAAACAATGTTTGATCAGAACTTAGAAAAAAATATTTAGAATTTAAAAATTTAAAATAAAATGCCAGAATTTTAAAAAAATGCAATTGAACAAACATGTTAGTTCAAGAACTTTAAAAATAATTAATTTAAAAATTAAAAAAAAAGAACCAAAAAAAAAACCATGTTTGCTTAGAACTTACAAAGCCCAGTTGATTAAATTTCCAAAAAGAAGCAGAATAAAGCGACTCTGAAATGAGAAAAACATCTAATGAAACTCTTTAAATGTTGACATTTTAAAATAAACACCTTACAAACCTATGACTTCCTGCTGTAGTAATCAGTGCTAACAGATATTTGTAACCATTTTTTGTAACTTCATAATTCCACTGACTGTTAAAAAAAATGGGGAAATAAAATATTTTATAAAATAAAAGTACTTGAAACAGGCATGGCAATCAGGATCTGGTGGAATAAATAAACATATTGAAACTCACAAGTCTTCAAAATATCAAGATTAATAGAGGCAATGATTGAAAACTCACAGGATATATTGGTCTGGTACATCGGCGACCTTCGGTCAGAATCACACGAAACAATCTTTTAAAAATGTGACGATCTAAAAAATGTTAATAAAAAAAAAAATTAAAATCAAAATTAAAAAATTAAACCACCTGGATTGTTCAAACAAATGTTAAACTTCTTTTTGCTGGCATAACATAAGTAAAAGTAATAACACTCACTATTTGAAGATAGATTTCCTTTGCTGGCATAAGTAAAAGTAACAACAATGGCTATTTCAAGATAAACCTTCTTTTGCTGGCATAAGTAAAAGTAACAACAATGGCTATTTCAAGATAAACCTTCTTTTGCTGGCATAAGTAAAAGTAACAACAATGGCTATTTCAAGATCAAAGCTGTAAGTTCCTTGTCATTTTATCTCTGAGAATGTTAAAAATCTCTGTCTTAATAATGGTTCTTTAAGATCTGCATGTACCAAAAGTGGCAATATCCTCACTCCATCAATGTATCCACATACCAAATCTCCATCTCCCCATGTAGTAGACTTGAGCACTTAATACTAAACTCATGAGCATATGAATCAGAGCATAGAAGATCCACAGGACACTTGTGCCATACACCTGGGAAAATATATCATACTGATCTAGTGACATATATTAGTGCCATGCACCTGGGAAAATATATCATACTGATCTAGTGACATATATTAGTGCCATGCAGTAGGATATTTATTTATATTTACAGTTTATACACTGGTTTCATACACCTGAGTAAATATAGGTTGTATATAGTTACATCTATTGGTCGCATGTGTGGGTGCAGGGCACAGTCCAACTGGTGGCACTTTATTTGTACTATATAATGAGGGGCTGCGTTTTATGGCCAACTTTTTTTCATGGAAAAGGGCAGCAAAAATCTAAGCCTGCCATGGGTGGCACTACCCAAAGCTGCATCACGGATTGGTGCCAGACATCTGATAAATTTACCATATATATAGTTTTATCTATATGTGCCTGACATCTGGTCAAATATATGCATGCAACGTGTACCTACCACTCCAAGAACAGCAATGAAAATGATGACAGCCATAGAGAAGTATGCGGTGTGAGCCTTAGCATTGATGTCAGGATGACGAAACTGGTAGATCTTCAACATGTTGAGGCAGGCAATGATGTACATGAAAGATGTATCTGTCAGGAGGAGTTTTTAAAAAGAAAATTTGTTTTTTTTCTCTGTGGGATCAGTGCCTGCTTCAAAGCATAGTGGCATTATTACTGAAACATGTAATATATTCAGTTGAGTAATAGAATTTGGATTATTAAATATCATACAGTTGAGTTATATAATTTGGATTGCTAAATGCCATTAGTACAAAAAAAATAATGTATTGATTATTTAGTCCTAAGATGGATAAGCTGTTGCGTTAAGATAACTGAGTAAATGGTAACCAAGCATGTGAAAATCTCAATTCTCATCTAGTCTTAACATAATACATAATCACATTTAAAAAGACATAATACTAATTTGAATTAATATGATTTTAATTTAAAGTTTTCTTCAGTTCCTCTTTTGTCCACTTTTTAGATGACCTCTTTTTTTTCTGTCCTTTGTAAAAAGCTTTGCCAATATTTAAACTATATTTACTTTAAATTTCCTTTAAACTTAGATGAATTTAAATTATTGCCATAATTATAGTGAAAGTATTCTTCTTGTTAAAGAATAAATTGGTTACCAAATGAATTTTGTTAAGGAATTAATCTGTTAAAGAATTAATTTCTTACAGAATGAATTTGTTACAGAATGAATTTTTTTTACAGAATGAATTCGTTACAGAATAAAATTAATTAGTTAAAGAATTAATTAGTTGGAATGAATCAGTTATAAAATGAACTAGTTACAGAATGAATGAATTAAAGAATAAATTAGTTCCAAAATGAATGAGTTACAGAATGAATTTGTTACTAGACTCACCAAACTGAAAGTTGGAGTAGTTGGGGCAGACATGATAGCAGGCACTCATAATGCCCTCCATCAGAAGAGCCATGCCCATAGCATAGAACAGGCCAAAGTGTTGGGGGATGCCGTAATGCTTTTCAAGATCCCCATGCTTTTTCTGAAGCATTTTGTGGAGGGTGTCTCTGGGGATGGAAGTGTGCATAAATGTGACTGTAAAATTTGGCCCAAATTGTTTGAAGGTATTTTTGCATCATTTCTTAAGTAAACAGATTATAAAGTGGAAACAAGTTTTAAAAACTTTAAGCAAAAAAATAGAAATGTGTTTTATGATATGTGAACTTTTAACTCATTAAAAAAAAAAACATTTATAGATCAGACAAGAGTATTTTGGATTCAGGTTACCAACCTACTGTAAATTAATATTGAAACTAGCACAGCTATCTCCTGAATATTTATTTTGAAACTAGCTCACATACCTTCTGTACACTATCACTATAAACAATTGTTATCAACCTCCTATACACTACCAAGATAAACAAGAGTCACCCACCTCCTGTACACTACCAATATAAACAAGTATCACCCACCTCCTGTACACTATCAAAATAAACAAGAGTCACCCACCTAATGTACACTACCAATATAAACAAGTATCACCCACCTCCTGTACACTACCAATATAAACAAGTATCACCCACCTCCTGTACACTACCAATATGAACAAGAGTCCCCTACCTCCCGTACACTACCAATATAAACAAGTATCACCCACCTCCTGTACACTACCAATATAAACAAGTATCACCCACCTCCTGTACACTACCAATATGAACAAGAGTCCCCTACCTCCCGTACACTACCAATATAAACAAGTATCACCCACCTCCTGTACACTACCAATATAAACAAGTATCACCCACCTCCTGTACACTACCAATATAAACAAGTATCACCCACCTCCTGTACACTACCAATATAAACAAGTATCACCCACCTCCTGTACACTACCAATATAAACAAGTATCACCCACCTCCTGTACACTACCAATATAAACAAGTATCACCCACCTCCTGTACACTACCAATATAAACAAGTATCACCCACCTCCTGTACACTACCAATATAAACAAGTATCACCCACCTCCTGTACACTACCAATATAAACAAGTATCACCCACCTCCTGTACACTACCAATATAAACAAGTATCACCCACCTCCTGTACACTACCAATATAAACAAGTATCACCCACCTCCTGTACACTACCAATATAAACAAGTATCACCCACCTCCTGTACACTACCAATATAAACAAGTATCACCCACCTCCTGTACACTACCAATATAAACAAGTATCACCCACCTCCTGTACACTACCAATATAAACAAGTATCACCCACCTCCTGTACACTACCAATATAAACAAGTATCACCCACCTCCTGTACACTACCAATATAAACAAGTATCACCCACCTCCTGTACACTACCAATATAAACAAGTATCACCCACCTCCTGTACACTACCAATATAAACAAGTATCACCCACCTCCTGTACACTACCAATATAAACAAGTATCACCCACCTCCTGTACACTACCAATATAAACAAGTATCACCCACCTCCTGTACACTACCAATATAAACAAGTATCACCCACCTCCTGTACACTACCAATATAAACAAGTATCACCCACCTCCTGTACACTATCAATATAAACAAGTATCACCCACCTCCTGTACACTACCAATATAAACAAGTATCACCCACCTCCTGTACACTACCAATATAAACAAGTATCACCCACCTCCCGTACACTACCAATATAAACAAGTATCACCCACCTCCTGTACACTACCAATATAAACAAGTATCACCCACCTCCTGTACACTACCAATATAAACAAGTATCACCCACCTCCTGTACACTACCAATATAAACAAGTATCACCCACCTCCTGTACACTATCAATATAAACAAGTATCACCCACCTCCTGTACACTATCAATATAAACAAGTATCACCCACCTCCTGTACACTACCAATATAAACAAGTATCACCCACCTCCTGTACACTATCAATATAAACAAGAGTCCAAGCATGACGTAGCCAATGTTGCTGAAGACATTGTTGAAAGAACTGAGGTAAGACTTGAATGGGTGGGAGCAAGCAAAGTTGTAGTAGCAAATGTCTTGGTTGCCAGTGGCTGTCAGAACCTGCACTCAACAAATGTTCATGGCAGTCAGTACAAGGCAACACAAGAAAATCTTAAACATACTTAAGAATATTTTATCTTTTTTTATCCCAGTGTATGTAACATTCTTATTATTCAAGAAGAGATAAACAAATTTTTCGTCTTTATAAAGTGGAGAATATTTTTTCTGTTAGACTCATTTATAAAGACGTGCAGTGTCATATGATGTGGAAATAAAGGGTTGGGGGGGGGGGGTGTAGAAAAAAGGGGTTAGCCATAATCTTGAGATATTTGTTGCTACTTCATAACTTGAAATTATTTTGTCCTCTTTTATGTCTTTATTTTTTCATAACTTAGGGGGAAAAAAAANTTTATAAAGTGGAGAATATTTTTTCTGTTAGACTCATTTATAAAGACGTGCAGTGTCATATGATGTGGAAATAAAGGGTTGGGGGGGGGGGTGTAGAAAAAAGGGGTTAGCCATAATCTTGAGATATGTGTTGCTACTTCATAACTTGAAATTACTTTGTCCTCTTTTATGTCTTTATGTTTTCATAACCTAGGGGGAAAAAAAAAAGCAACAACTAGTCATGTGGTCCATGAGACTTTATGAACTATCTCACCTAGAGTGTCTTAGGGAAGAAAGATAAGTCTTACCCTCTGGTATGTTATGACTAGCTGCACCACTGGCAGGCCATAGAAGATGGAGATGGTCACCAAGTTCCTGCAGGAAGCAAGGGAACAAATTTAAAATTAATGTGAGAGGAAAAGAAAAAGCTCCAGACCTTTTGGGTGATCTTTTAAAATAAATTCTGGACAAATCTTAACATTCATTTTAACCGACATCTCTTATGATAAAATTTGGCAAAGACAGGATGTTTGTTTCAGCTTCCTTTCTTACAGACTCCCCCGCCCCCATGAATCATGGCAAGCAAAACCCATTTGAATGTCTCACCAAGTTTGTGTGGATGAAAAGCTATAGAGGTTCTTTACTTAATTTAATTACCAATAATACAGTTTGTAAGTCTTGGATAATTTCTTGTTGTTTTTTCTGGCCAGGTCACTCACAAACAGAGCAGTCTGGAGAGAGAAACATTTGGTAGTGAGTTGTGATCAGTTGTACATTTTTTTAAAAATAACACGACACATTGAAGTTTTTAAAGAGTGAAATTCATGTCGTACACCCTTGAAGTCTCTTTTACAGATTGGATGAAAACATAAAAATTGTTGACCATTGGAACAAATGAAATCATTTTTTTTTCTTCTTTTTAATTTACTATTGAAAAAAGACCATACGATTTTAAAAATCTTCTTTCTATCTTCCATTTTCACATGTGTGCTCTAAGACAGTGAGTCTTGAATGATTTGAACATTGTCTTAAATGAAAACTCCTGGATTTAATGTATATGTTTGTCATCTTTACTGTGGTAGTAGCCCCAGTAACAAAAAAATTAATTTCACCTGAAAATAAAACCAATAAATTTACCTTGGTACGGAAGATTTCCTTCTCCATATCAGCATCGGGCAGGAAGTCTATGGTGGACTCATCTAGAGACACACTGGACGTTTCTGATGTCTGGTCAAAGGAAACATGGCTGAGTTCTCTATCTGATGAAAACAATGATATCATTGAGACGGTCCTGACCAATAATAACAAGTCACTAAACAAAGATACGATTGATTGAGATGTTCTTGAACAATAACAAGTCTCTAAACAAAGGTACGATTGAGATGGTCTTGACCAATAAACAAAGGTATCAAATTTAGATGATCCTTATAAGTAAATAACTGCATACAAAAAAAACATCAATATTTAAAAAGAGACTCTCAAAATAAAATCTAACATGTAAGATTTAGGATTAAAAGTTAATGAAGTAAATTTTCTTATAACTAGACCTGGGTGCAGCTGATTCATTGGAGGTGGTTAATAAGTGATCTCTACATATTTTCACTAGTACTCCTAACTTTAGAAAACCGATTCAAGTTAGTACATTATTTGTTCATGGAATTTCTTTCCCCAGCAGGCCTGAATTTAGCAGATCTATAAAATTTGTCTCACTATTTTTTTATTGGTTAGACCCTAGTAGGACACAGGCACATGAATTTAGGGGTATTAGCTACAAAATAATGAGTGATTTTTGTTGTTGCCATCATCATTTCTTGTGTACTTGAAATCAACATCTCAGTTAAGTTAATGATACAATTCTTAGATTGTTCTTCCCCTAGCACAACAGAAGAGTTTTTCCTTCCTTAACCGGCTGCTATGTTTGCTCTTTGATTTGATCTTAATTTGGGCTTCAAAATATCTGCTATATATGCATGACATGGATAAACCTAGAAGATGAAATTATTTAGACATTTACCACTTTCACTGGTCTCTGATACATTACTATGACATTTACCACGTTCACTAGTCTCTGATACATTATTATGACATTTACCACTTTCACTGGTCTCTGATACATTATTATGACATTTACCACTTTCACTGGTGTCTGAGATTGTTCCATATGTCCCAGATGTGTTACTTCTCCTCAAATAGTTGTTTTCATTGGCTAGAAAAACAGAAAATATCCTTGAATATCAGCGAAAGAAATTGTTTGAGCTTTCAACTATGTTGTTAGCTGAACACTTAAAAATATTATATTGAAAAGTAAACAAGTTTTTTTTAGATTTGAAGTTAATGGTAATATATAAAAAAACTCAATTATTTTTTATCAAGTAAACAAAATAAAAAAATGTGTTTATAGTTCATGTGCTTGTTTTTTTTTTCAATTGAAGCCTGCAAAGTTAATGAACAGTTCTAAAATTGTAACAAAGGAATTAAACTTTTGTAAAAATTGTGAGCCTTGGTTTTGGACACAAAAAAAGTTGAATCTTCCAACAACATAAAAGTTCATGCGTCCACCAATGTTAATAAAATAGTTAATGCAGTGAGAAGAGACGCTACATTTGGTTGTTGCCGTGAAATATATGATAGAGTGCATGGATTCAGTTGAGTTATCGTGAGGTTGCACATTTAGTACTTCCCATACCATAGGAGAGGAAAAAATTTATTATTGAGGCATTAGTGACAAATTTCTTTCCCTTCTTCTGATCTTTTTTTTTCAATAGGGACTTGTACCCATTCTATTTTTTTTCTTTGATTTTTTAGGATATACAAATATTATGTAAATTTAATTTATAATTTTATTACTGTTCTTTGTTGAGCACATTAGCAGAAAGGTTTGAATTTGTATTTTTCTGATAATAATTAAAGCTTAAAATATATTGTTTTATTTGACACAAATTGTTTGTGGCTCATTAATCTACTGAAAAGATTGATCACAGTCCACCCTCTTATAATTAGTTGGTTAGGATTAAGAAAAGTGTACAGTTTATAGATAAAATGTGCTGTTAAAATATTTTTTAAACATTATAAATATATTAAGTAGATATTGATTAAATGAAAATAATTAAATTTTAAATAATTAGTGTACTAAGTGATTTGCAACAACAATTTTTATATTTCTTTAACTGTAAATTTAAGTTCACAGTTTCATGGGAAAGTTACACAAGTAATATTTTAGACAACTAAACATAATACGAACGTATAAAACACTATTTAAATCTCTAGTACCAACTATAAAACCTATAATACATCAACTATAAAACCTATAATACATCAACTATTAAACCTATAATACATCAAATATAAAACCAGAGGAAACATTTTTGTTGCACATTTTAAAAGAACATTTTCATTCATAGAAATTGAATAATTATGAAATGTGGCCTTCCTTTTCCTACTTTTGTGCAATAAATGTAACATGCTCTTTAAGCACAAACTGGCAATGAGAAGCAACACAGTTACAATTTAGCCCTGATAATATTTCAGTAGAGCGGTGTTGATCAACTATTACCTAATTTTGATCCGTTCTTTGATATAATATGTATATATATATTCTAATAAAGGCAGATCAAAGGGCTGGCCATAACATACCAGACCCTGATATATAGATGCATATATCATGCATTGATCATTTTTTGTTCTTGCATATCTTGATAAGATAACCGCTCCAACACAGTACTAGAAAATAATTAAATAACTTTTTTTTTTTAAACAAGAAGATTATAGTCAGTGAAATAGCTCAAGTGTCATTTCTCTTAATGTGTTATTAAATTTTTTAATAATAGAAATAGTGATACATGCAGCTAAAATGCACTGGTCTAGCTAAAAATATAACAGAACTGGGGCAGTGTATAATTATTCGGCTGAAAATCGTAAAGGTGGTAAATTTTGTGAACATTATTGAGATGATACAATTATGCACAACTCAAGACCCTACCACAACTCACAACCATTGGGCCCAAACTCTGAACGGACTCCAACTCAGGGAGCTGACCCAATACGTAGGCCTTCTGATCCAAAATTAGTTTTTTATTTAGCCAAATGGAATAAAAGAAAATATTTACTTCCAGGTAATTGAACATGCCCCAGCCTATTTTGAATAAAAATAAATAACCCTTTTGGCCTGTCTTGAACAATCTCATAGATTTCAATTCATGATCTGGAACTGATTCAAATAAATAACCCCTTTGGCCTGTCTTGAACAATCTCATAGATTTCAGTTCATGATCTGGAACTGATTCAAATAAATAATCCAAGTTTTTCAAAAAATATTAGGAAAGGAAGCAACTTTAAAAGTTGTTAATGTGTTTTATTTATTTTATAGATTTGGGGGGACCAATAATTCCACTGCACAAACATTTTCGTGTATTAAATTTACAAAAATAAAAACAACTTAGGAACATGAAAAAGTAGCCAGCTACATGACACTGTTAAAAAATAGGTGCTAATGCAAGTTTCTACGAAGCAAAATAAATAAACAGAAAATTCCAGTCCCACAGAGTAAAAGCAGTGCTGTACAACCTTTTTGACTAAGTGGGATGAAAAAAATATTTCTGGGGACCCGAGGGCCGCATATGACATCTCAAAATAAAATTATTTGTGTTATTAATACTTCTTAACTTGTCCATAAAGAGTAATGTATCCAAAAGCAGTATCGACTCATCAAGAACATAAGTAAAGCAAATAAAAACTGTAATCCTTTTTAATGATATCTTTTGCTTTGAATTGTACATGCAATTTTTTAAATTTGAGGTAGTTATCAGTGGCACCTGCCCTCTTTGGATTTTGAAATGTTCTTTTGATTAGATTTTGGTCATTACAGAGAATCCAGCTTCACTGATGTAGGATGCTTCCAAAAACACGGTCAAAATTTAAAAACAAAATTTTTAAAGTTGTGGATATTCATCAGAGGAAACACATGATTAATAATTTATTTGGCCATGCATTCTTATGTATGTTTAAAACAATTTTTTTTTTCAAGAATCGTTCCTACTGTCTCTCACTAATCTGATTGAATTGCATTAACTACAAGCAATCACAGCATGTATCTACTCATTGAACGTCTCATAATCTGATCTCAGAATACCAGGTTCCCAACATCAAAACAATAAAGGATGGCGAAACACTCTCCCATACTTGGCTAGACTATCTGTTTAAATAGCATAGTGCCATAAATGGTTCACACTTCTCATCGTGGTCATTCTATTTTGACACGTTTAGCACCACAGCTACATCTCAAATTACTCAAACCCAAAGGCTTTCCTGGCACTAGTTAAGTCGCTATGCTCACCTATCTATTTTATCTAACTTGGTCCTGTCTGTGGGCACCTGCACATTTTTACGATGACCAAATAGTCACACATCAGGTTACTTTTGGTTTCCCTATTCATCTTTACCAAAGCCGTTAGCAATTATAACTGATACTCCGTGACACCTTCCCTGTACAAGCAACATAAAGAAGTAGATTTTATGTCACCAAGCTTCCCAAATGGTTGCGCTGCCGATGTGCATAAAATAAATTACTTCTATTTATCAAGCCATAGCCCTCCTTGGTTTTGTGACCTCTCCCTTTTCCATGTTATGACTTCTCTTGTACTCTCACATGATTTCCCAACAGCACTGAATCAATCAATGTGGTTTAATAATATTGTCACCCCAAAATGTTTTATTTATTACACACATCATTAGAATTGCTCAAGCTGTGGCGAGCCATTTAAAATCAAGCTGCATGTGGCCCTTGGGGGTTGGACAACACTGCTGTAAAGTGTGCACTGTTAGGTTTAGGAAATCAGCATAAGAAGAAATACATAGGATTATGTTAATATGAACCTTGTGTACCGACTCTGTGTTCATTAATATTCAATCTAACTTTTAGAGCACGTGGAAAATTTGGATTTACATGCACATAGAGATGTCCTGCAAGGGGAAAAAATGAAAATTGTTACCACTTTTGATAACATTGCAATAAGTTGATTACTTGCATAACATTTGTGCAGGACGATAAATCTGAGGTCGATATAAAATCATATATAAAGGAAATCTAAAAATATCCACTAATATAGAGCCTTGTACAAGAGTCCCATCACTACTATAGAAACGTGCACAAGAGTCCCATAGAACATCTATTAACACATCCATGCAGGATTGAACACCAAGAAAGAAAAACAAAATCAGCCGCTGTTTACCAGGAGCTGTCAAGACATTGGGCAAGCTGTTTTCAAATAGATAGCGAGTTTGCTCTGTTGAGGAAAACATTTCAGGTCAGTGAATCTTTGCCAGATTAACCCTTGGAAGTTCTATACAGCCCTGACTTACTTAGAATAACCCATGGAAGTTCTATACAGCCCTGACTTACTTACAGTGATAATTATGTAGTGAGAGCTCAAAGGACCTAAAGTGTTAAAGGATTTGAGTAACAACTTTAGCCTGGGAGAAATAAGACTGAAAAGTGGCCAGTTATTTTGGGAGTTGGATCAAAATTTTAAATCTCATTCTGAGACTTGCAAAGTATTTCTGCATTATTGTGACCTAATATCTTAAAGCTGCTTGCAAACTTATTTAATATTAAAATAACATATTACATTTCCCTGAGATTTTCTCATATACCTCTAATCTTTAATGCCCCAAACTACACCATATTGAAGGTTTCAATCTCTATACAACTGACAAGAATATTAGAAAAGGGCTGAGTTGACTCATAATAAACTGGCATTGATAATAGAAGGAATGTTTTAAATAAGCTTTACGTAGAGAATATAAAGAGCGAATGCAATATATATCATAAATGCATATTTTAAAAAATAGGTGCTCTATATTTATTGAGGATGATTTTTCTTTGCAATGCCAGGAATAAATTTAGAAATGTAAATAAATTTCATTGCAGTCATTGCAAACATAAGAGCACACAATATTTCTTATCATACATATCAGATAATAGGTTGCATTTCAATGTTTCATTAAAGCCGAAAAAAACCCACTAATTTTTAAAGAAATTTTTTAAGGATAGTCCATATAATCCTCATACTCTCTTGAGCTGTTATTCATGAGATCATAATACACAAAGTATGTGTGTATGGTACGTCAGTTTTTTTTCTTTTCGAGAATAGGTATAACTTTTTTTAAAAATTAAAATTTTTATTTTGAATAAAAATTTTTAATGAATCAGGAATTAATTAAAACTGATAGATTCACAAAATATTAAACTTATATCACTTTCAGGATGAAGGTCCTGAACAACATCTTGTAATGAAAAAGTGGTTCCTTGGGCTCTTTCTATAAAATTTTATATCATGTTATATCAATAGAAAGATTTAGAGTTTTCATTCAGTTTGAATTTAAAGTGGCTTTCTCAAACAGAAAGACATTCATATCTTTACATGTTATTAGATAAATATATAGACACTTATTAATAAAAAAAATGTTACCCATTTCATCCTGTGTGAGATCATCAAGTCCTTTGTGAAGTTCACTAGGGAAATAAGAAGTCACATTCATTAAGGTTCAGAAATACAAGAATGGATTTATTTACAGAAATACAAGAATGGGTTTATTTCCATAAAACTAAAACTGCAACACATAAACTTTTCAAACCAGCAACCTTATAAAAAAAGTAAATGCTTCCCATAATGCATTCCATCCCAACATGCCCATAACAAAAAACGATTGTGTGGACATTGCTTTAAAGCTCATCAGAATAATACATCCAATAAAAGTGACAAGATACTTTAAAAAAAACAACACATTATTTGAAGCATAAGTCATTTTTATGATTAATTATTATCAATGAGCTCAAAGGCTTTTAAATAATGGTAATAAATAACAAAACTTCTGTTTAATAATCATATAGATTTTTAAAATATTTGAAACATCAGCTTTGCCTTCTTGTAGCTTCCAAATCTAATATCAGTCCACTATTAACTTGGCATTTCCCTGAAGATTTTTATGCCCTCTTTTCAAGGAGCAAGAGAAGATAAGAGAATATCATCTACTGATCGACAAATGGTACATATTTGTTTAACACCAGGCACCACATATACTCTTCCACATTCATCTTTAATGTTAAGAGCTGAGACGTAGCAACACACATTTAAATAAAAATTACAGTCAATATATTTATGGCAGTAAATTGAGACTTTAACTTTAAATAACACTGCAGTGACTTACAGTTTTGCATATAAAACAGAAATTGCGAAGGCGATCAAATAAAAAAATAAAAATACGCCAGCTGCTGCAAATGTTGCTTTGTAGTACTGGGCACCTAGAATATGAGATAAAAAATATATATTTAATACTGGGCATGTAGGATTTAAGTTATATTTATGTAGAACTCTGCACCTGGGATTTTAGATATATAAATTTAGTACTAAGCACCTTGGATATTAATATTAGAAATATAAATTTAGTACTGAACACCTAGGATATTAATATTAGATATATAACTTTAGTACTGGGCACCTAGTATATTAATATTAGATATATAAATTTAATACTGAACACCTAGGATATTAATTTAAGATTTATAAATGTAGTACTGAGCGCCTAAAAAATCAGATAAATAAATTTAGTACTGGGGGAGTAGCTGGGATCTAGGATTGATAATGTAGTACCAGGCTTCTGGGATATGAAATATATAAATGAATTACTGTGCACCTAAGATATAAGATAGATAATTGCAGCACTAGGCACCCAGGATATTAATATTAGATATATAAATTTAGTACTGAGCACCTAAGATATTAGACTTGAAGCTCATTT
Organism: Lymnaea stagnalis; assembly: GCA_964033795.1. Lineage (NCBI taxonomy): Eukaryota > Metazoa > Mollusca > Gastropoda > Lymnaeidae > Lymnaea > Lymnaea stagnalis. Next base: position 239,767 of record CAXITT010000635.1, on the reverse strand, counting down.
TTTAATTATGAAATTAAATTGAAAATTATAAATAATTATCAGCATCATGTAAAAAAAAAATGTAGGGTTTCATATTGTTGGTAAGCTTTAATTTAGTTATCGACAGTAATACATATAGTTGCAGTCCTTTGCCAGATGCATTGCAAAAATGTGGCAAGTCAAGGCATGTGCCTTGGGTATCACTTTACTTGCATTCTTTAAACAGAATTTTGTAGTCGATTCAAGCCCTAAAACTCTCAAAACCTGATGTAAGTCTCCAATTTACAATTTCATTGTTCAGTATGGAGATGACAGTGTTTCCTAATCTCGTCATCACTAATCATATAGCTGGCCATGAGATCTCTTTTAATAATAAATTTTTCTTATTTGAGGCCTCCATGGCAAGACAGAGAGACTATGATATTATTTTTTTAAGTATTTATAACCATTGATATAACTGACATTTTAGTAATGTACAAATTTTTGTATTCATAAGTTTGTATCATTGTGTCAATAAAGATACAATCTCTAGGAGTGTTTAAGTCAAAATTTATTTAATTTGTTTCCTTCTAAATCTTATGGAAAAACTAGATTACATCTTGCCTTGGGTGCCATATGGCCTCTCTGAGTCACTGTCCATAGCGTGATGCTGCTGCTCCATTTAATGTATGAATCACATCAACACTTCTCCTCACATCTATTCCTTCTCTTATCTAGCATTCTTTTTTTTTTCTTTTGGGACATATCTTTTTTTGTGTTTGTGAGAATTTATTTTCACACTCCATGTTGGCTACTGTCTTTCTACTTTGGTGGTTTAGGTTATGGACTCGGTGTTCTCCTCCCTAAGATCACTGACATTACTGGATTGACTAATCCATTCCCCCGGCTGTTTGCCCAGACATGCCACCATTGCACTAACACTATAAGGCCAATTTTCTGACAATCACTTTTCAGTATAGAGATTGTATTGATGATAAACACTTATGATGACTTCATCCTTTTGCAATCTTTTTTTTAATAAGATACAAAGCCAAGTTCATTTTACTTAATATGTTTTATTTTTATTTTTTGCAAACAAAATTCAAATACTGAGCTAAAAATATTTTTAAAATTAACCACTTGAAAGTTAAGCATTAAGTTTCCCAATATTTTTGTTACCAGAAATACTTACTTGAAATAGTTTCCTTAATCTCAACTCTCACATCCTTTTTCTTCTCACTCTGACCAGGGGGGAGAATCTCTGCAGGTGCCAGGTAGCCCTCACACACTTCGTTGTTTGGCTTCACAATAAACACCACATAAAATCCTCCAAGTTCTGAGAAGTCATCTTTCTGAAAATTGGAAATTTTATCATTACCTTCGTAGAATAATGCCTTAAAAACTTTCAATGGCTTTATATTAATTTTGAGATAAGTATATATATGGCATCCTTCCGTCTTCGCAAGATGATGGAGTAGCTATGTAGTCCTACACTTCAACGAGGCTAATCCTGGAATGATAATCTCGACTGCATTTCTCACAGGAGAATATTTATCCCTGGTTAGATTTGGTCTTTCGTATAGTTCTTTTTTTTTGTAAGGGCTTCATTTGGCACATCTTCTGCCTAAGTAGGTGTAACTTCAAAGATGCTTTTCAGAGAATTAAATATCATGATCATCCTATAGCTAACCTCGCTACTTTTATTTGCAGCTAAACAAAATGTCAATTTCTAAAACAGGCCTAAAATTATTTGCAACAAATCAGATTTCAGCACTTAAACACGCATTTTAAGGTAATATATAAAACCAAGCGTAATTATTTGTGATTAATTAAATAAATTATTGTTTATGAAACAGATTTGATGCAGAACTCCTTATGCCAGAGATTGCATTTCATTTGCTGTGCATTCCAACTGGTTTATAAATTAAATTGTGCACCTTTCATTTGAGAATAGAACTTGATGTCCCTTAAAATCATTTTTTCCATTTCATTTCAGCTCTTTTGTTTATAGAGAGCTGAAACCATTTACATATTATTTTTGTTGTTTACCTCTAAGAACATGGCAGCTTGTGTTGACATTGTCTGATGTTGACCTTCAAAGTTTACATTAGTCTCCAAGTCAAACACAGGGCACTGGGGTGAAATAGTTGTGAAAGACATAAAGTTTGTATATAGTTGAGAATGTCATAAAGTTTGGATAAAATTGTGAAATTCATATAGTTTGGAAATAGTTGAGAATGTCATAAAGTTTGGATATAGTTGTGAAAGTCATAAATTTTGAATATAGTTGCAAATGTCATAAAGTTTGGAAGTAGTTGCAAATGTCATAAAGTTTGGAAATAGTTGCAAATGTCATAAAGTTTAGATATAGTTGCAAATGTCATAAAGTTTGGATATAGTTGTAAAAGCCATAAAATTGTGATGAAGTTTTTAAAATCATGATTAAATTCTTATGACCGCCATATGACGTTTTAATACAATAATAGTAACATATTTCACTTATTGAGTGTTTGTTTAACACAATGAAAACATTTAATCCCTGGATTTGAAAATTCAGTTATACATTTTGACAAATTATATTTTTCTTAGCATGATTTTAAGGCAAGCAACATAATACTGAGAAAGTTAAACAGAGCAAAAATAGAAATAAATGTGAATGATATATGATGAGATTTTACTCAAAGTCAATATAGTCTTTTAAGTAAATACCTCATGCAAAACTTTTTAGCTTATGAAGTGCCCATAATTCTTATATGGGTTATAGTTAAACTGAATCCAAGGACATATGATATTCAGACTCATATTTTGAGACAAAGAAAAAACATTGTAAAATATAAGCACATAAAGACAGATAGCATGATCACCATATAGCATTAAGTCTGATTTGTTTTTAATTTTCAAAAATCTATTTTGCAACATCCGTGACACAAAACTTTGATGTCCAGAGTCAACGCTCTTTTTAAAAAAAAAGAGCTTCTGTTCAATTTTGGATCTTTCAGGTTTTCCCCAACTCTGTATGTTACATTCCATAGACAAAGTAGTGATGTTATTTATATCAATGCTGTTTCCATTTAAATCAGATATTTTACATCACCAATTTTTTTTAAAAAACTATGTACAGTTAACTGAGCTTCTACATTAAGTGTCTCAAACTATGGCCTCATATAGCCCACCAAGTGTCCTTAACCCAGCCCACCTTGGTAGCAATGAAAAAATATATAACCGTGCATTGATCGCCTCATTAACTAAAATTAGGCCAATACTTCCCATTAAAATACTAATAAGCTTGTGTGGATTAAAATTGCTTTCATTTTATACATTGTCTTGCTTTTTTTCATTTTTGTTTTCTCAACAATTAAGACATGTGCAGTGTGCTAATTAGTTCAGTTTTTGTTCTCAAAATATAAACTGGCCTTCAACAGTGCATGAAGACATTGAACTGACCACTTTGTTAAAAGGTTTGAGGACCCCTGCTCTACAATATCAAAAGTAGCATCAGTAATAAAGAGTAAAACAATTATTTTTTTAGCCATAAAAACTGAGATGATAACAATACATTGATATGATACCTTTATTTTCTGTACAGACACTGTCATGCAAGTGTGTGACGTGGAGGTTACTTTCAGAAGCACGGCTGAAACCGTTTCTGGGAATGTGTACATGTAATACATCGGTTCCGAGACACTCAAATTTAAGGAACGAGAAACTTCATGCCTAAAAAGTACAACAGTTATTATTTATTGTGAATAGATAAAAAACCTATTATAATTGTAGGTCCTGCTGTTTATTTTGAAATTAAAAAAAGAAAATGTTACTAAAACTGAACATTAAAAAATAATAACTACAAGTAATTTTTGTGGCAGCAGTAAAGGCAGAGACTAATGGATATCAGAAATAACTTGCTGTAAGATTGATATCAGATAAATAACTTTCTGTAGGATGGATATCAGAAATAACCAGCTGAAGGATGGATATCAGAAATATCTTGCTGTAGGATGGATAGTTTTAATAACAGCATACACGACTCTCATTACTCTGATTTTAATACCAACAAAAATGTATACATCACAATTTAATCTTGTTCAAAAAAAAAAAAAAAAAGAAATAAAGAAAGAAAAGCTTTAACTTATTGGGAATGGATAGATTGTATTGTAATAAACTCATTTAAAAAAAAAAAAAAAAGATGTCTGTAAGATTAGGTAAAAATTATATCAACTTACTCAATTTCAAAATCCTTAAGATCATCTACCGACAAATCAAAACCAACACTATCATTTGACATGGTGGACACAGAAAGATAAATGAGCTGATCTTTTGTGATGGATTGTCTGTGGCTCTTGTCAATGGGACACAATGTACGACTCACTGAATAATATGAGTAACTGAAAAAGTGAAAAGCAAAAAATATTTCATCCCACTAACAAATGAGTAAAATTAAATTTTGCATTTCCGATAATCAAAACTTTTCAACAAAATTTGTTCAGAAGCGTTATCATCAAAGATTTGACATATTTATGGTGCATTGTCACAGTGGCACTTGAAGCATTTTTTTTTACCTTGAGTTTTATATTACCAAACGTCCTTATGTCATTTTTTTTTCAATATCAAATTTAGTTGTTTGGTTTTTTTTGCCATTTGTGTTTCAGTACCCTATTTATCATTTAATTCAAATAGCAAACATATGATTTAAAATTTTCCAATTACTACTCTAATTATTGTGGTGGTGACATAGAATTATTAGCCCCTCAATTTTAAAAACACCCAAAATTTGAAGAAGACAACATAGACCACTGCCCCCCCCCACCCCCCAAAATGTCTGCTGTCTGCTGGGAGCCCTCATAAAGTTGTGGTCCACAACAAAAGCAAATGTCTGGGAATGCTCAGTTACCAGCCCGGAAAAAGTGAAAATAAAAAAATTAGCATAAATTAGATACAGGCCCCTGCTGCTATGTCAATTATTCTTGCTGGTTTGTCACACTTAAGAGTTTGAGCAGCACTTATTTAGAAACATGGTGACATAGAAGTATGTCCATTGTGTTTCAAGTACTTGACCAAGGTCTTTCATCATTTTCTTGATGTAACATCAGAAATACATATTTTTAAGTTTCAGACAGAAAAATGCAGGTTTATTTTAAAATTATTAAAAGAAATTTTTCTTTTTTTTTGAGTTGGTCAGGAGGGGGTTGGTGTTAGAGGAAAAGACATGTAAATAAGCAAACTGCTGCTTTAAATACTTTTGATCACTTATGTATCTTTAACTGTCTAATGAAAAATGACCTCAGAAGGGGAGACCACTCATTAAAATTTATTTCAAAGCTGACCATCTTTACCTATCACCTATTTCAAGAGGAATCTGCCATGATAAAAGACTTTCCTGCTGTCTTGCCACAAACATCAAAGGAAAGTCTTCTGAGGCTGAACTGCACTTCAAATTAACTCTGACTGCTGTTGTCTGAAATTTAAAGACAGTTGTATTAGAAATGCAGTCCAGATAGTAAACTTTGAAGACAAAAAAATAATCAGTTTAGTAGGCTATATATTAATACAAAATATATTTCAATGATAATGAATATTCATTTGGTTCTTTTTTTTTTCAACTACATTTTAAAAGATTTTAGTTTTTTTATATAATCTAGACAATAATGTGCTTAAACTACCAGGCGAATGAAAGTTAACCCACAAAAAACATCAAATGACATTATTCAAATTAAATTGCAATTCTTTAATTTAAGTTAATTAAGGACACATTTTTTTTCTTTTTTTCTGACCTTAACAAGAACAAAATGTATGTATGAGTATGATTAAGCTCTTAAAAAAATATGTAAAGACAAAGGTTAGAGGTGGCTATGAATTCATTACTTTGGGGTTGTTAGTGTTAAATGTCTATCTGCTATCTAATCTAGCTTTGGAGGCCTAGGAGTGTGATTGTGAATATGAGGCATTCATCAAAGTTCAATCACACAGTAGTGTAGCAAGTCTTGGTGCCAACAAGTCTTCTGGCACCTCACTTTCACAAAAAACTCTACATTTGGTTAATTATGCCGCCCCTAAATATAATAAAGAAGTAAAGTGCTGCCTCTGGCAGATCACCCCCCCCCCCATTTACTACGACTGCATACACAATAAGACAGTCTAAAAAATATCAAAAGAATATTAAGATTTCTTATCTGAAACTCAAGTGGTTGGGCCATAAAAATGGGCTGCGACTATTGGTACCCAGGTATCAGAAGTGAGAGGTTGGGATTAAAAAATGATTTAAAAATATTTTTGTTGGGTTTGTAAGACAAAATGAGGTATCAAATGAAAGATAATAGAATGTACTATATGTTTATAAACTTACTTCTTCAGTTTAATTAAAATAAGCTACCACAAATGACATCCGAATAGCTTGAGTCTAATTCTAATGGTACCTGGATGCCAATGGCAGCGCTGCGTGTCTAGGTCCATTTTGACTCAGTGCTCTTTGTATGTCATTTGTGGTAATTTATTTTAGTTAAACTGGAGATTTAAGTTTACGAACATATAGTCCATTCAATTATCTTTCATTTGATACCTCATTTATTCTTACAAACCCAACAATAAAATTTTAAATAGTTTTTTTTAATCCCAACCTCTCACTTCTGGTACCCAGGTACCAAAAGCCACTTTGATAAAAAAAAAAAAAGTGATACATAATTGTTACATAGCCTAATTATTATTTTTTAACTAACCTGATTGTCTTCTGAATATTCATAAACAAATATAACCTGTGTTGTTTTGTTGACAGAATAATTTGAGTAGCTTTCACCAAATTTTGCATCAACCGTGAAAGTATTAATTGTGTGACGGTCAAGTTTTAGACTTGCAGAGTAAGATTCTGACACACTGAGAACTCCAGATATTTTTTCATGAACACCAATCGTATGCGTTCTCTGCTCAGTAGCTTTTCCTTTATTTTCATTTTCTATACTTATCCCTGGCGTCCCTGCTATTATTTGTAAACAAAAACAGCTGAAAAGCCAGACGGAGATAATTAGAAACCACAATATATCCAAGTGTCTTGACATTTTTAAACAAAACAGTCAGTCCTTCCTCAAAACAAAAGAATTATGTGCCTATTTGCAATTCAATCTCTGGTGTCCTTAAATGTAAAAATAATACTTGCTTAAAAACTGATTACCAACACGGATGTGGGAAACATTTAATAATAATGTAATTGTTCTCCTAAAACTAATTTTCCTTAAAAACTTTCATCACATGATGTTTTTAATTTTCCCTATTAAGTGCTACCAGACCTTGGGAACATTCCCCAGATCTTGGGAATTCACCACCACCACCCCCCCCCCCCCAAGAGGGGGAAGCAGAGGCGTAGCGGGGGGGGGGCAGGGGGCAGATGTCCCGGGGCGCCGGCTAGTTAGGGGTGCCAAAATGGGCTTTGATATTTTTTTTAAAACCTTCATCACATGATGTTTTTAATTTTCCCTATTAAGTGCCCCCCGACCTCGGGAACATTCCCCAGATCTTGGGAATTCACCACCCCCCCCCCCCCCCCCCCAAGAGGGGGAAGCAGAGGCGTAGCGTGGTGGGGGCAGGGGGCAGATGTCCCCGGGCGCCAGCTAGTTAGGGGTGCCAAAATGTGCTTTGATATTATTTTATTGATGAAAATAATGGGTTTGAGAGTTTAAAAAAAAAAAAGGGGCGCTAAAAATGGATCTTGTCCCCGGGCGCCAAACACCCTCGCTACGCCACTGGGGGGAAGACGGGAATAATTTTGAAGAATCCCAAAAAAATTTAATCTGTGGAAAAATTTGCGTTAAAAAAGTGAGTGTGGGGTATCATTTATTACACAGGCCAAAACTATGTTTGGTGCCTCAAATGTTACTAGGTGTGTTTGTAAAATTGATTCCAAAAATGAAACCCATTTCCACCAATCAGCTCTAGTTTTTGTTGAACGTATGCCATTTTAAGCATGAAACATAATAATTATTATTTTAAAATATTGTGCTACATGAAAATGAAATTAGTTTATACCCAAAGCGCATATTTATTGGAGGTCATCCAAATAGTATGTTCGCAAAATAAAGTCAAATTTTCGACCTATCAGCCCCCCTGTTGCACGCGTACTTTTTATTTAACCCCCCCCCCCCCATTCCCCCATAGCTTTCGGGACCCGTCCTGGAAAAACCAACAGCATCGATAAATCTTTGCATAATTATGACATCACAGTAAAGAAAATGTATCACGGGTTTTCACCGCTGCCACTTTGACGAGCCGAGTGGTTCCCAGAATATACGCCACATCACATTGTATTTCCACTTTTAATCCAATATTCATCTAGCAGTCGTGGCGTAACTTGAGTAACTATTGTTTGCAGTTTCTAGGATGGCGCTAACATACATGTTATTTTTATTTTTACCCAACCATTTATTATTATCTTTTTAAAAAAAAATGTATTCGCTATTTCGAGGTGTACATGTTTTAATTTAACACAGGGCGCCTGGTGAAAACCAAAATTTGGCATAGGCGCTTGGAATCTAAAAATTCTAGGAACCACTGGCGTAGCCCCCCAAAAAAAAATATACGACACATGCAGGATGAAAATCTCCAAAATTGACAACCCCAACCAACGTTCCCTCTAAGGTTTGTTGGTTCGTATGCAAAATCATACAGTTGTGTGCAAAGTTTTACAGCATCAATTTTTTAGTGTGCAAATTTTTACGGCCCACAAAAACAAACACATACTTACATGAAAATTTGCTGCGCGGTACTCAAAACTGCTGCGCGGCGTCTGTGTGGTAGCTGCGCTGCCGCGAAGTTAGAGGTGGAAATTAAAATTTAAAAAAATTAATATTATTGTTAGGCTGTAAGACAAAATTTTGTATCAAATGAAAGATAATTAAATGGACTATATGTGTGTAAACTTAATTCTTCAGTTTAACTAAAATAAACGACCACAAATGACATCCGAATAGCATTGTCTCTAAAGGGACACGGGTCCGAAAAGCGGCGATATGTTTCCGGTTCCATTTTGACTGAAAGGTATTTTGATGTCATTTGTGGTAGTTTATTTTAGTTAAACTTAAGAAGTAAATTTACTAGCATATAGTCCATTCAATTATCTTTCATTTGATACCAAATTTTGTCTTACAAACCCTACAATTATTTTTAAATATTTTTTTAATAAACCCAAACTCTCATTTCTCGGACCCGGGTCCGAATAGCCGCAGCCTCTTTATTATCTGGGGAAATCTAGGGAATTTTGAAAATTTTGGAATGGCAGCACTGGTTTGTGGCAGAAGTCAACAAATGAACACTCTCTACATTTGAAGATCAAATTTATTTATTTAAAATCAAACTCCAGTTGCATCTCTTTTACGAAACGAAATATTTTTGCTTACGTTTTCGCCGCTTCATTAAAACGTCCAACCAAACGTCCATTGAGTCTTAGAATGACACTTTTATTAATAATTTATTAATTTTATTATTAGCATGTAGCAAATACTGTTTCGGGTACTCTTGATGTTATTTAAAGCATAAACACTGGCAAAGAGTCACCAAGAAGATGTCATTCCTTGTTGACTCGATTATTATGGTCTTTTCATTGGCGAGTATAATTAAATTTTTAAATTATAATTATAATTAAATTAAAACTTATTTTATACTTATCAAACTTGTATAAGAAATCTTACATATTTAATTTTATAGGTGACTCTAGACCTAGTACTAACTAGTTGGGCCTCATTTCAATTTATGGTTTAGTCTTTAGTAAATTAGTATTAATACTTAACTTATAAAATATAATTAATAATATAATACTTATACTAACTTATACTTATATAATTAATAATATAAGTTATATTTATATTATATTTATTTATATAGCCTATTTGCCTATCATAAATAAGTATAGGCTACATTGAATTTAGTCTGTCTAGACTAACTAAGCTGCCTAAGCTAGTATTAGTATTATTATAGTTATAGGTAGTAACGAACCCACTCCTTACAGGCTTACTAGTCATTGAATTCCAAGTTATTGTAACTAATTAATAATTTAGAAATGTAATAAATTATTAGACCTCAACTAGTGCTGGCGACCCAAAACTGCAACTAGTATTGTGACTTGTGGGTAAAATATTTTTTTTTTGCTAAATTAATTATTTTAAAAATCTTGAAATATAAATAGATAATTACTACTTAGCCTAATTTAATTAATGAATTATATAATATAGGCCTACTTATACTTACTTAGACTTAGACCATCCTCCATGGGGCCATAAATAATGTCAAACTATTTTAGACAAACACCCCCCCAATAAAAATGAAAAAATAATCGTCAAATCTTTTAAACAAAATTTAACACCCTTGTTGCCTTGTCGCAAGTGTCATTTATTTCAAATGATGGACAAGACGAGTGAGGTGTCTAACTCTAATTTTCTTTTCTAATGGTACTTTTGAAATGTAAAATTTACAAAATATTTACCTACCTTTGGCATTAAATCATTTTAATTAATAGGCTATATATCTGAAATAAAACTCACTACATTATCAGAATATTCCTCAAAATATTACTTGCGTTCCAAAGTGTCTCTCAAAGAATATTACAATCACATGCACTATTGTCCAAAAGAATTCCAAAAATTATTGTAATATTTTCACTTGTGATCTAAAAAAAACAAAACCATTCCAAGTATAAGCACTTCATTCAAACCATTATCTAGGTACAAGTAGATTTTAATGTATAGTAGACCTATATGGATTATATGGTTGAATTACAGTTTTCTTTAAAAAATACCAAAATATTGCTTGAACCTAGTAACGAAACCATATGTGTTTATCATGTGAACCGGCATGTGAGAATCACTGTGAACCCATTTTATTGCTTTCTTATTTGAGTAACTAGAACCACACCAAATTTGAGCTTTTATCTTGAGGTTTATTGGTTAATAATAAAATTCACTCACTCAAACAATAATATTTTACCCTACTTGAATTTGACCTAGCCTAGAAATGTAGATTGAGTTTTGAGGCTATTGAATATATATATGGCTATTGAGCATTGTTTTGGTTTAGATCTTCAAAGGCTGTAGGGTCTAGGGTAAGGAGACCATTTGTACTGTTTTTACCAGTACAGTGCTGGTTTTTATACATTTTTACTTTTTAGGCATGATTTTTAACCAATGCAGTTAGAGAGTACAAAATAAAAGTGGATTAATTCAACATTAAGATTGAATACATTCTGATATCCAGAAATAATTAAATAAAACAACTTTAAAAAAAAAAAAATCATCCAAATGGAAAACTTCAAATCATCTTCAAAGGAAAACTTCACAGACAGACAAGTTCTCCTTGTAACCATGAATACTTTTTTATTTTTGGGTATGATTTAAATTTAAATGTCCTGGTTTTAAATTGAAAAAAAGGCATCTAGCATAGGGCCTATATAAAATATAACATATATCTTCTTTAGCCACCAACGCTAAAGTTTGAGGCAAATATAATCCCCAATCATTGATTTGATTAATTCTTTTGCTACTAAACATGTTTAAGCATACTAAAATCTGTTAATACATTAAATGATTTTATTTATTGTATTTTAATTTTGTCATAAAAAAAAAATAATTCAGGTCTTATTCTTTGGTGGAGGATGGGTATTCTTTCTTAAGCAGTTATACAGAGACTATGAGGTGAGATTATCACATCATAAAAACATTGTCTGAGCTCCATAATAATTTTGACATCAAATATGAGATGTATGGAATCCATACACCTTAACAGGCTTTTTTAGAGTTTGAAAATCATTTAAATATAATAGTGATAGAATATTGTCCTTAGTTATTGAATCATCTGTATGTCATTAGCTTTTGATAAATTAAATCAAAATACTGCACTCAGGTCCATCACTCTGTTGTGCTGTTGGTTTTCTCTACAACATTTGCCCTTTCGTGCATCATGTTTGAATTGATCATATTTGAAATACTTGGAATTATGGAATCAAGGTAAGTTTTTTTAATAATTAAAAAAAAAAGGAATTAGTCAATGTTATATCATTTTCACAAATCATTTATAAACTTAAAGTACATTGGCCTCAGAGTAAATATTATTTTAAAGAGATAGAGCTGAAAGACATTAAAAATAAGTGCCTATTAGCAAGATAGAAGTATTAAATGGCTGGTTTCTTCAATAAAATTAAAATAAAAGGATATGAAGAGTCTCCTAAATCCTCTCATTCCACCCCTCCACCTCAGCCTTCTTCCCCCAAACTCTCAACTCCATGAAGACCATTCCCTTATTTTATTCCCCACCTTCTCCCCCATTTATAACTGTTCTGTCAAAGCTGGAGCCTAATAAAAATTCTGCTCCTTACGTTCCCCACTATCTCCTCAACTACCACTAAGACTTCTCCCACTTCAAACGCCGCTCTCACACAACCCACTTGCGTATTCTTCCCTGTCCCCTTCCCTTAACTCTCGTCTCACACCACAACTTTCACCTAAACCCCATCACAAAATTCACCACCCTCTCCCAATCCTCTCCCGCCTGCCTACCCTAATACAATTTGTACTACTGCTGCTAACTCAGTGACTTGTGAAAGATAATGTACAAGTCAGTGATGTCTTTTCATTGTTTTTTATACACGGCACATGCATGAAGTTTTAGCTTCCTTAACCCATAATTTATTCTATATTAACTTATTTAATAACTTCACCTCAGGCCTCTCAACACATCTCTTAACCAAATTAAGAAAAAAACTATAACTTTTATTATTAGTAGTATTTAATAACAGACGGCTTAGGAATCATTTCAGTATTTCTTAATATTTATTTAGACATACATGAATGTGTCTTTATCTTAATAGCTCTAGATTCTTCCACTGGAAATTGGGTCTATATGCTATACTATTTGTATTGATAGCTGTTCTGCCATACTACATTGCCTACTATCTTATTCAGAATATCCGAATAGGTAAGTCAAACTTTTGAAGTATTTTATTTTTTTTAAAAATGTTCTTGAATTTTAAAAATGATACGTTGTGCTTACTGAGTTGAAACAAATGTATGAAACTTTTAACACCATACCTTGAAAAATATTGAATGTCATATTAACAAGACAACTCAGAAAGAAAGAAAATCATTTATTAAACTTCATGGGTTATTTTTGGATGTTTTGTAATCTACACAGTTCCACAAAAGCGACACTTTAGAGTGGTCATAGCTGCAGGGGCCTGGTGCCTGACTTTGTATCTTTTTTGGAGAGTTGGAGACCCTTTTCCTATCCTCAGTCCTAAACATGGTGAGCCACTTTTAATGCATTGCTCAATTTCTTTTTAAATTTTATCATTTGACACTTATCGTTATACATAATTTGTGTTTGTGAGTGGGGACAGAAGAGGTAAATAATATTTAATGCTATGCCCCTGTTTTTGAACTTCAGTGGTTGAGGTGTTTTATTAATTCCCAAGAATTGTTGTCATTCCACTCAGAGTGTAGAGATTTGAACAGGCTACCATAAAATCACAGTGTTTCCCTCATGGGGCAATATGAATACTATTTGGAAGGGGGAGGAGGGGAAACATCTGTCAACACAAATTTTTAACAAGGTAGTGATTTCGACTCAAACATTTATTTTATAATGTTATCATTCTGCCTTTCAAATATTACAATTATTCGGTCTTAGGCATATTCTCCATTGAACAATGTATTGGACGAGTGGGAGTTATTGGTGTAACTCTGATGGCCATTCTTTCTGGTTTTGGTGCAGTTAACTGCCCTTACACTTATATGTCATACTTTATAAGGTATCTAACTGAACATTAAATCTTTTGCATATAGAAATTATAATCCTTATAATGTACCTAAAAAGTGCTATATAGTTCTATTTTAATGTGCTTCATTATAACTCTTTAGATTACCGGTATGACTCAAAGAGCTTTCTATCTAACATTTGAGATGCACAAATTAATTCATTTATAGAACATATTGAGGAGAGTGATACCCATTTCCACCGTGGGAAAACACAATTTTGACAAGTAATGAGAGTTTTGAAAGGAGGAAACACCAACATTTCAGAAAATTATTTTTTATCGTGAACTTATAATGTAATTACTACAACTAAATTTCTGTTAGGCACGTGACAGAGGCTGACATACAAAGTATTGAGAAAAGACTACTACAAACATTGGACAGAATTATCTCCAAGAAGAAAAAGTGAGTTCAACACCGACACAGACGCAATACATACATTTTTAACATATTTAAATTGAAGTCAAGTTATTTTTCAATGATAACATAAAACCTTGTTTTAAATATCATTAAAGAGATGGATTATTTATTTTTTGAATTTGTACTTTTCACTAAGAGATGACCACTACAATAATGATCACATGCATGATTTCACTCTGTCAATATTAATTTAGAACCTGACAAAGTTACTTGTATTCATATTTCTGTTGATTTATTTAAAGTAACTTGTATTCATATTTATTTTTGTTGAAAGAATTGCCTTGTCTCAAAGAGAAAGCCTGAGACAGGCCAGTTTGTCTACTCCGTCAAAGGGTATCTGGGGATTGTTAAAGAGTGCTGCAACAAGTGTTAGTGCCACGACTGAAAGTATCCTTTTATCAACAACAACATTAGGTCCATCCAACCAGTTCTTTAAGATTTCATAAAGAGGCATTATTCGTAAAGTTAATGTGATTTTTTAAAATTATTAATTTTTAAAATGATCTTATTGAATTAAAAATAGAAGAAAAAATAATATACAGTTCTTAAAGTTTTGTGATGATGAAAATCATTGGATTTTCTAGGAATACCAATATCAAAATATATTTTTATTAGCTATGAATTATTGGCAGCATTACTAAAAAATCTAATTGATTGACTATGAATATTATTATTAAGTTTTGAAAATTGTTGCAATCTTCATTTTTTAAAATCCAAGTCAAGTGTTACTTAAACGTTAGAATCTGAGATGGCATTATCCTGTTGGCAGCTTGTAATATTTTCTCTCAGTTTGGTAGCAGTAGTGTAATATTTGTTCAGTTAACAAGTATACTTCATATTTAATTAAATAGAAAAACTTCCTTTTTGGAAACTGTTTGTATATTGCTTAACCTTCCAAATACTTGGGACCACTTAAACAAGAGACGAGAGCACTGGAAGAACTGAGTCGTCAACTATTTTTAGAAACTGCTGATCTCCATGATGCAATGGTAAGACTGTCATTTTATATTTGTACTTTTCTTGTTTTTCTATGATACAGTTCTTATATGTACTTTTATCAAGGCTCATATTTTGTTTGTTTTTGTTGTTACAGGACAGAATTGATTACTCAAAGACATTCAAAGGCCGTTATTTCAATGTGATGGGACACTTCTTCTCACTCTATTGTGTCTACAAAATTTTTATGGTAATTTTTTAAAATCTAAAATCAAAGGAATTAGTGTTTCATGTCTTTGATCTACAATGGGGAATATTGCAAAAATTATTGTTCTTGCTTTAAAAAAAAAGTTATGCCTGAAAGGATGGAGGTCATCTGCAAAGAATTTATGTCAGCTTTTATTTGTGTGTTTATTTTTATGAAAATGTAAATTATTTTAATTAATTTTATTTAAAGTGTTCAAATGACTTGAACATAACTAATCATAATTTTTGAGAAAAGGAGACACACATACATCATGTTATTCCTAGGACTTTTCATGCAAATATAATGGGGTGTAAAAAAATATGAACTTATTTTAAAAATACAATTTTAAATCATGATTTCATTTTTAAATTTCATACCTCAAATTGAAGCAAATTTTTGCAAACCAACATTTCTTTCTTTCATTTTCAAGATGTTCAAATTTTTTCAGCACTCTCTTAACTGGTACTCTTGATGAATACTGAATTTTTTTTTTCATTTTACTTATTATAAATTAAATAATTAAATGTTTACCTTTTTGATTCACTCAAGGCAACAATTAACATCATTTTTGATAGAGTTGGGAAAGTTGATCCGGTGACCAAAGGCATTGAGATTGCTGTCAAGTATTTCGGATTTGAATTTGATGTGAGGATTTTGATTCTTTTTATAATGGGATCATTGAAAGCTGTGTGTTTATAACTTCAGTTTTTGTTTTAGGGCTGCAATCAAAGATTTAACCTTGGTTTATTTAAACATGATTTTAAAAGGTATTTACTTTCAAGAAATAATTCTAGAAATAATTATGCTTAACGGTAAGAAAAGAAATGTATTTATTTTCAGATCAAGTTCTGGTCTCAGCAGATTTCCTTTCTGTTAGTTGGTGTTATTATTGTGACATCAATCAGAGGATTTCTTATCACACTGACTAGGGTAACTAATGCTTCATCAATTTACATAGCTTTTGTGCAGTCCTTTTTTTAAATTTTTGGCTACGTAATCAACACATTCTACTAAAAGTTAAAATATTTATTCTGTATCCTATTCTATTACTCTCCTAACTAAAGGTAGACAATTTATAGTAACTTTCATTTGGATAACTTAAAAATTTCTTGGAGTTTTGTGTTACATTTTAAATATTTGACATAAATGTCTTGAGATGTAAATAGTTTTAAATATACATTTGTTTTGTTTTATTTAAATAATGTATGTCAATTAATTTTTTAAGTTTTTTGATTATGTTTGTTAAATTGTATGTACAGTTTGGTGAGTCTAGCCCTAGGCTTGGGTACCACGCTATATAAAACCACGTATAATAATAATAATAATAATAATACTGTAACCAATGCTGTCTTTTTTTTAACACAAAATAATGTGTGTGATTTTTTAATAAAAGGAAAAAAAAGTCTTTTAACAAAAAAAACATATTTTCTTTAAAAAAACAACTAACTATAAACTAATAATTTTAAATGTAGTTAAAAACATTTTAAAGCATAATTACAACTTTAATCAATCATTATGAAGGAAAACCATCAATAATTTGGAGCACTGACTTTGTCATTTCAGTTTTTCTATGCTATTGCCAGCAGCAAATCCTCAAATGTCATTGTGCTATGTTTGGCCCAAATTATGGTAAGTTTTTTTATACTGTATCAACACATTGACAGATAACAATTAAAAAATTATTATCTTCTCAGAGATATTTGTTTGGTCCAAATTATGGTAAATTTTATATGCTACAGACTGCATAATGTAATCAAATTTTGTATGGGTAATCAAATTCAATCGCTTATATTGCTGCTGGGTCTGGATAAATAATTTCATGTGTCAAAGTTTTTTAGCAGGTCCTTAATTAACTTATTCTGAAACATTATGCTGTTGAAATACAGAAGACAGAGTAGAAAAATGGCCACCAATCCAATGTTAGTGGTAAATCATGAAGGTGATCTTATTACTGTTGGTCCTTTGTTTGAAAATGACCAAGGTGTTGAGTTGAGTAGTGGCCTTGACCTGAGCTGTATTTTGTTTAAAGTGATAGAGCTGCTCAATTTGTCAGCCTCACTCTCTCGTCCTTGCCTATTTGTACAAATGGCAAGGCTAAGATGGATGACTGGAAATAGATGATAACAACTACTTAAACCGGGGACATGTTTCGGCTTTTTAACTAATTCAGTAGATAATAATTCATGAGGTGGAGTCAGAGAGTTCGATCACCATTCTGGCAAATATTATAATTTAAATTCATTTTATTCATTAAATATTTTTTGGATTGTTGTAGATTAAAAGTGATTAGCTATAAAAGTGGGGCTGTAAAATAAAACAATCATTTATTTATAGGGTCTTGCTTTTGCATTGCTAGGATTTAAACCCTAGACCACCAGCATCTCTGTTTTGAAATATCACACTGAACCATTTTTTTGTCTTCCATTTAAGGGCATGTACTTTGTGTCCTGTGTTCTACTTATGAGAATGAACATGCCACAAGAATACAGGTCTGTTCTTAACTTGTGCATTTAATTCATGCATATCGTTTTAGCATTTTTACTCTCATAATAGAATTTATCTATTTAGTCAGTGTAAAAATGGGATTTGTGTAATAAATTAGCAAATGTTAACCAATATTAATATTGGTACCATGTTACTTAAGAAGAAAAAAATAATCTGTCAAAAAAAATGTAAAGATTATTTTTTTTATAAATGTGAAGGAACAATATTTTAAATTTGTCTCCCTTTATTAAAGATGCATATTTTTAAACCTTGCTCAAACTTTTGTTTGATCGTTTCATGTAGGCTGATCATCACAGAGGTTTTGGGAGACCTCCAGTTCAATTTTTACCACCGATGGTTTGATGTGATATTTCTTGTCAGTGCCCTGTCTAGCATTGGATTCCTGTACATCGCTCACAATCAGTCGGCCGAGAAGAGTTTACACAGATGAGATCACCAAAGTGTTTTTTTTAAACAACCTTACTTAAATGGCAGGCCCTTATTGAATGCCCTGTCACTTATATATGCATATTTCTCTGTCGCATGGAATATGAATGACAGGTGTGATGAATGAGTAGATCATGTGACCAGATGCCTTGGCATCACTGCTGAGTTGAAGTAATTGTTAAATAGCAATAGCATAGAGTAAGATAGAGTTATTAAAGAGTGAGATAGAGGTAGAGTAAGTGAAGCGTGCATGTGCTGCTAGCAAAATGAGATTTTTATCGTAAGGCTCTCTCTAAATACTCTAATGGCTGTGTGAAAGTTCTGTTCATGATGTCAATCACTGGTGGTTTTTTTGACATTCAAAATTTGGTTAATTCTGGTCCAATGAATTTTTAATATCTCCATGGGGACTCTGGCTAAACACTGGCTAAATTCAGACAGGCTACAGACGTTTTTTTTGTGTGTAAATGTGACTGATGCACTTTTTCTCCCTTCTGATATCTAAACAAAATGGCTGTGTCCAATGTTTTTTTTTACCTTAGAGCCAGTGTTAGATTGAGTCATGAGCACATGTGTTTCATGTAATAATCTTTGTCATGTTATTTTATTTGACTGAAAATAAATTTTAAAAGGAGTAACAAGTTTTACCTTTGTGTCTCCCAATAAATAATAAAAGTTCCATTGATATCAACAACGTCCAGATGAATCCTACAACTCATCAAGTAGAGTAATTTCCTTGTTTATGGACCTGCAGTTTTTCAACATTCCTGATTGTCCAGCTATAAGTAAAGCTGATTAATGATGATGACTACTGGGAAAAGGAACCAGGATTTAAAATCCTGATATCACAATGTTAAATGATCAAATATTGTTCATGAAGTGTATAAAACTAATTGAAATTCATACTCTTATGTGAGTGCACCCGTGCTTATGTATTACATATATTGTCTCATTGTATGTACCGGTATTTGTTGGTTGAAATACATACTATAGTTTGCGATTATGACTTTTGAAGTTTAAAGAAAATCACGTTTCTCATGCAGCTCATCTCCAACCATCTCATCCCAAATTATCTCATCTGCAAACGATCTCATCCCCAACCATCTCATCCCCAACCATCTCCTCCAAAACCATCTCATCCCAAACCCTCTCATCCTAAATTAGCTCATCCCAACCATCTCATCCCCAACCATCTCATCCCAAACCACCTCATCTCAAACCACCTCATCTCAAACCATCTCATCCCTAACCAACTCATCCCAAACCACCTCATCCCAAACCACCTCATCCCAAACCACCTCATCTCAAACCACCTCATCTCAAACCACCTCACCTCAAACTACCTCATCCAAAATCATCTCATTCCAAACAATCTCAACCTAAATCATCCCAAACCATCTCATCCCCAACCATCTCATCCCAAACCATCTCATACCAAACCACCTCATCCCAAACCACCTCATCCCAAACCACCTCATCTCAAACCACCTCATCTCAAACCACCTCATCCCAAAACATCTCATCCCAAACCATCTCATCCTAAATCATCTCATCCCAAACCACCTAATCCCAAACCATCTCATCCCAAACCACCTCAACCTAAATCATCTCAGCCCAAACCATCTCATCTCCAACCACCTCATCCCAAACCACCTCATTCCCAAATATCTCATCCCAAACCACCTCATCCCAAATAATCTCATCCCAAACCACCTAATCCCAAACCACCTCATCTCAAACCACCTCATCCCAAACCATCTCATCCCCATCCATCTCATCCCAAACCATCTCATCCCAAACCCGCTCATCCTAAATCAGCTCATCCCAACCATCTCATCCCCAACCATCTCATCTCAAACCATCTTATCCCAAACTATCTCATCCTAAATCATCTCATCCCAAACCACCTAATCACAAACCATCTCATCCCAAACAATCTCAACCTAAATCATCTCATCTCAAACCATCTTATCCCAAACCATCTCATCCCAAATAATCTCTTTCCAACCACCTCATCCCAAACCACCTCATCCCAAACCACCTCATCTCAAACCATCTCATCCCAAACCATCTCAACCTAAATCATCTCATCCCCTACCATCTCATCCCAAACCATCTCACCCCATTCATCTCATCTGGTTCAAGTCAAGTTCATGTTTGTGTTGTTGTCTGACCCTGTGTCTGACCACTGGTTGAGTTGTGTTGCACTTCATTAAAGTGCTTTAGAACCACATCAGTTGTTATGTATGTTAGTGTCAGAATAATCTAGGGCCCTGTTGAGAAATATGTTAGCCAATGGCCACAGGTGGTCATCTGACACACAAAAAGTATGGACATCAGGATCTTTCATTCTCACTAATTTAAATTGTAGATTTTTTATTTCTAGCTTCTCCCTCCCGCTCCCTCCCTCTCTCCCTCCCTCCCGCTCTCTCCCTCCCGCTCCTTCCCTCTCTCCCTCCCAATGTAGGCAGCTTTTTCGCCATCCATTTATCATTGGGCTAAATAATGATTTTTTTTTAAAAGAAGAATTTTAAACCATAGTTTGAACAATCAGTAAAACAGAAAGACTGTAGATGTCTTTTAAATGGCATTTGGAAAAACTGCAATCAAGTTATAAATTTCTTGACATCTTATAATGTCTATACGGGAACATACTTAAGATGTAATTCAGTCATAGAAAGAATTCAGTTTATGACATTAGCAACTCTCAAAACATCTGCTAGAGAAGAATAAATAAATAAAATCACAAAAAGAGAGTTCTTTTCAAAATGGTGGGACAACTGATGGTCTATGTGCCCATGTGTCAATATGTGATGGTCCATGTGTCCATATGACAATTGATGGTGTTTGTGTCCATATGATATGGCAATAAATGATGGTATATGTTTCCTGATGACAATGAGTGATGGTCTATGTGCCCTGATGACAATAAATAATGATCTATGTGCCCTGATGGCAATAAGTGATGGTCTATGTGCCCTGATGACAATGAGTGATGGTCTATGTGCCCTGATGACAATTAATGATTGTCTATGCGCTCTGATAACAAAATATGGGTATTTGTGCCCTTCTGTGCCCATAATACCACATTAGGATGTTTCAAATGTTTCATATACTGCAGTTACCGCGCCCCACCCCTTTTTTTCCAACATTCACTTAATAATAAAAGTGGTAGTGAACATCGTCTTTTTCATCTTCATATTAATGCGAACACTTAGTAAATGTTCTTTAATCAACACTCGCTTGCAACTCAACCCCAGCACACTCCCTAGTCATCGATTATCCACACACACAATGAAAGATACTAACATACATTTTTTAAAAAAAAAAGCTACACATTAAGAGCAATCATTAAGTTTCAACATGGATAAAAGAGCATTAATCGAGCCAACATAGACTATATGATAGACTTGATCGACTGGCATTAATGAGATGACCGCCCCAGGGTTGAACTGCGTCCCCATGTTGGATATTAACATTAAACGCCAACACACTTTAAATAAAGTCATAAAAGTCCGTAAACGCTCACGTCAAATTGGGCGCATTGCAAGCAGGGATCCTCAATTTATGTTAGTATGGGGTCAGTTAAGATATGAAAAAAAATAAATGGTAAGCTTTTTATCAGTGTTAACGTATAAACATAGTATGTTGTTGTTTTTTTTGCGGGGGTGGGGGGTACATTTTAATAAAAAAGGAAAATGCTTTAAGATAAGCGTTTGGATGTCAGTTCAGATTGGATGTCAGTTCAGATGGCCTCGCAGGATGTCATGTCGTCATCCACTAAAGCGGTCACTCCTACGTACACATGAACATGCGTTGTTTTCGCGGTGAGTTTTTTTATTTGTAGGTTCATGATGGGGACCCAAATGGAATCGTTGGTTTGTGGGAAGGGGTAGGGGAGACTGTGGTGTAGCTAGGTTCAGTGCCACCCGGGGCGGCCAAAGAAAAAACAAAACAACCTCTGCATCTGTCAGAAAATACCACCCTTCCACATAACACATACATTGCAAAACATACCCCCCACACCCTTTTTTTTTTCTTTCTCCAAGACCACTAAGGGGAGAAAAGTGTAACTGAGTTGATGTGTTACTAAAGTATACTAATTTATAGCTGCTTGGGGGTCGCTGCAGAGGTCATCACGCAGTATGGAACATGTGAATTGAATGATAGCTTTACACAAAGATCAAAGACAACTTGTAGTGTACTTGATATTTAGAGTTTAAATATCAAACTAAAATAAAAAATCCTGATCGTATAAAATCACACTATGGGCAGACCAGGTTTTAACCCAACTTGAACAGACTGACACTGAGAGTTGTCAGTGTTGATGAACACAGAAAAAAGTCTCACGGAGTGCGCTCTTTTGAAGCAAAAACTCCAAAATTATGGAACAGTTTGCCTCAATTTTTGAAGGGAATTGAAAATGATAAAAATCATTTAAGAAATAATTACAAACTTTTTTGTTTAAATAGATTTAAGAAGACCAGAGCGCATTGAGCATGCTAAAGTGGCATGGATACCAGCGCTATTTAAATATCCAATCAATCAATCACAGAGGACTATCAGCAGAGCCGTTCTTATGAGTTTAGGGGCCCTCAGCATGGAGCGTAGGATGGGGGCACCGGAATGCGGGAGGGGGGTCTGAGGGTGGAGCTCCCTCGAGCTGAGGAGAAAACACCATCCACCACTGCCTCACGGGGGCCTCCTCACGCTCGGGGCCCTACGCCGATGCGTAGTCAGCGTATGCTTAAGAACGGGCCTGCTATCAGGTAGTTATTTAGCCTATAAGAATATTTTTTAATACAAACAACATGTTTTACAGTAGTAATTACAGGCTGTTAAAAAAAAGAAGATAAAAAAGCAAAATAAATATTAATGTTCATTTGTGTTATTTTAAGGACTAAATATTTACACATGTATAAGATATACACGGAGATTACATATGAGCATATAAATTGACATTATAGGTTCACGCATACACCGGCATACGAGCATGACATATAAATTGATATTCTAGTAGCAAATGAGCATGATATTTAAATTTATATTCTAGTATCACACATACACCGGCATACGACCATGACATATAAATTGACATTCTAGTATCACATATACACTGGCATAAGATACGTGTATAAATTGACATTCTAGTATCACACAGACACCGACATAAAACGCTGACATATTACTTGATATTCTAGTGCCACATACACATGTACCAGGGCATACGAGTATTACACATATGATAATATAAGACTTTAACATATGCCTACATTGACAATACAGAAAACCACAACTGTTTTGGCATAAGATGATTACATAAACATTCGATCTACATCTTTCTCGTGCCTGGTACGCCCCCTGACCCTCGTGTTGATGACACCGTTGAGCGTGTCATGGTCAGGCTGACCCTTTTCTGGATTGAAGTGCAGCGCCTTGTCGCGTGACCGTCCATAGCTGCCGGCGGCCATGCTTTGGCCATCCCGGTGGCCATCCGCCGAGGCCTGCCGCTCCTTCTTCAACTGCTCAAGCGTGCCCAGAAAGTCACTGACGACATCTGCATCTATTCTGTGGTAGTTATCCAATGCAGCTTCGTCGGCCGGCTGCCGATGTGATGACTTGCCATGCTCCTGTACATCACCAATCTTCGACCCATGTTCATTCAACGTTTCACCGTTGTCTTCGTTTCGCTTCCTGCGTCCGAATTTTATATTTTCTGAAGTTTCAGAAACGTCCTTTCTACGAATTACGTTTTCATCCAAGCCAACGCCATTGTTTTCGACTTGAGTATTATCAGTTATTAAGTTATCTTTCTGTTGAAAATGACCACCGATTTTTTTGGACAACTTATCATCGAATAATTTAGTGGCAAACTGAAACAGTTTTAAATCCAGATGGTTGGCTTGCTGAACTAGTTGGAGCATCCCCGGCTCTAGAGGTAACAGCGTCTCACTCGCTGTGTGCTGACGATGTAATGGTTGTCGGAAATGAAATCCTAGCTCAGCTTCTGTTTGAATAGGAGATAAGATTATTTTTGATGATCAAGCTAAATGTAAATGTGTTCTGATTACATTTTACACATTCAGTTTTAGCATATGGATAAATATTCGTATTACGATAACAATTTTTAAACTAGTTTTTTTTTTTTTTTTTAAATTTCAGGCATTTAAAGTATTTCTAAAAAATAAAATCAACCATAAGAATATATCATTAAATCTTTCGGTCAAAAATAAGTTTAATTATTTATATTGTATTTATATATATACAGTAATTTGTTCTCTCTCTCTCTCTCTCTCTCTCTCTCTCTCTCTCTCTCTCTCTCTCTCTCTCTCTCTCTTTCCCTAACCTCGCTTTCTCAGATGAATATATGTTATTGTATGTTCTTGTAGAGCATGTCCGACAGGTTATTTCCTAGTTTTCGTTCAATCAGAATTGCGTCTAGCTTCGTGAGTTCAAAGTTGAGATTATTCTATGTTTACATTTCAAGTTTACATATCATGGTTTTACGTATTGAGTGCCATCCCTTGACACAACGATACCAGCCATGACGCCAAAGAGGTTATTCGATGCTCACCCAACAAAACCATGGTATCGTCAAGTCTGTACTCACCCAACAACACCACGGTATCGTCCAGTCTGTACTCACCCAACAAAACCATGGTATCGTCCAGTCTGTCGAGGATGCCGTAGAACGGAAGTCTGAGCAGCGTTTGTTTGGCACTTTTCAGCAGAGCTTCATCATACGCCTGGCCTCTGAGCCTCAGGGCGTTGACCTCTGCCAGATTGGCCAACATCCGGGTCTGACGATTGTTCGCCGAGTTTTCTCTGTGGAACAATTCAGATGAATAGAAACAATACACACTGGATCTTCCAGCTCTGGAAAAAATGTATTCATTCTTTTGGGCCGAGCAGACATTGTCCAAAACCAGCAATTGACATTTTGTTACCCACTCACATGGGCGCCCGCAGGTAGGGGCAAGGGGGGCACTTGCCCCCCGCCCCCCTTGGATTGATTGGATAAAAAATTATTAGACAAAAATAGACAAAAATGTATTAAAGTAAAGAGAAAATAAAGAGAAAGTAACTTAGCTGATGTCCTTTCCGTTCGTTCACCATACAAATACGCTACAGTAAATTAAAACTATATTAAAACATTACTAAAAAAATCCCCCCCCCCTGGAAAGTTAATCGATTTTTTGCCCCCCCTACCCTAGAAAGTTTTTTGCGGGCGCCCATGCCCACTCATATAATGTTATATAACATTTCCATTGATATCCCACCATATTATATCATATCTAGCAACCATTCCCAACGTCAATATAAACAAATAAAATACCCCCCCCCCACCCCCCCTTTTTTAANAAAAAAAAAAAAACCCCCCCCCCCCCCCCACTTTTTACAAAAAAAAGAAAAAAAAATTTAAAAAAAAAAAAAAAAAAAATTTAAAAAAAAAATGTTCTTAAAAAGTTAGCTAATTTTTGTAAGCAAGTACGTTTTATTTGTTAAAAATTATCTAAGCTAATTTCGTCAAAGCAACATTTTTTTAACAAAAATTATAGTTAGAAAAAACAAAACAACAAATAAAAGAAATGGTTTCATAACATTGTTTTCTACCACCCCAACCCCATATTATTTAACACAATATAACAAAATGATAGACCACCGTCTACCCCATTTACGTTATGTAATATGTGCACGATCCCTTTGGATAAAAGACGATTCCGTTAATAAAATAGATTTTTAAAAAAGGAAATAGTTTTTTGTTGTGTTCCACATGTTTATGGACTGGTCTCAATTTTAATAAAATGACTGAGACAAAACAAACAGCACAACGCTATTATGAGAACTTTGCGTACTTGCAACGGATGAAGTCCAACAATGGCAGATTTGAGAGTTTGATCCCCAAGTAACAAGCCAGTCCTTTCTTCTGTAACTCCAAGCTGATGTTCCTGTACAGCCGTGGCTCGTTCTTAAAGAATGTGTCCTCATCTCTTGTGTGGAGCCACTCACTCAGGTAGCGGGCCATGGGCTCCCGTAACATTGTGACAAGGAAGTATCTGTAAAGGAAGGTAACAGTTAGGCTATATAATATAGCCAATGTGCGATTTTAAGGTGGTTTATAGGGGTTTATGGTAGTTTTATGCTGCTTTATGGTGGTTTATGGTGGTTTATAATGGTTAATGGTGGTTTAATGTTGTTATGGTGGTTTATGGTGATTTAAGGTGTTTATGGTAGTTTAAGCTGGTTTATAGTGGTTAATGGTGGTTTAAGGTGGTTTATAATGGTTAAGGGTGGTTTAATGTGGTTATGGTGGTTTATGGTGATTTAAGGTGGTTTATGGTGACTTAAGGTGGTTTATGGTAGTTTAAGCTGGTTTATAGTGGTTAATGGTGGTTTAAGGTGGTTTGTTGTTTATGGTGGGTTAAGGTGGTTTATGGTACTTTGAGGTGATTTATCGTGGTTGATGTTGGTTTATGGTGGTTTAAGGTGGTTTATGGTGGTTTTTTGTTTGTTTAATGTGTTTTAAGGTGGTTTATGGTGGTTTATGGTGGTTTGTTGGTGGTTTAAGGTGGTTTAAGGTAATTGATGGTGGTTTTTGGTGGTTTAAAATGGTTGATGGTGGTTTAAGGTGGTTTATGGCGTTTAAGATGGTTTATGGTGGTTTATGGTGGTTTAAAATGGTTGATGGTGGTTTAAGGTGGTTTATGGTGGTTTATGGTGTTTTAAGGTGGTTGGAGTTGGTTGAGATGGTTTACGGTGGTGTATGGTGGTTCAGGGTATTTTAAGATTGTTTAAGGTGCCTGAGGCTATTTATGGTGGTTAAAGATGGTTTAAGAGGGTTAAAGGTGGTTTAATGTGGTTTATGCCGATTTATGGTGTTTTAAGGTAGTTTAAGTTGGTTCAGGTGTTTTAAGGTGGTTTAAGGTTATTTATGCTGGTTTACTATAATGTGGCTTAGAAAGAAAATATAGGCCCAGATATTAAGTTGGTTTATACAGAGTCAGATCGGAGGCTGATCTAGGCAGCAAGACAGGGGAGAAAATAGACACACATCTGAAGAAAATTATGTACTTAGTCGATGCATTAAGGAAGGGAATGTGATGTCTGTTGGGATGATGGTTTGGGGGTCTGGGTTAAGTGGAAAGTTATCTGGTAATAACATCATCTTTTTATGGCTAAAAACATCTAGTGAGATTATTTTATTTTAAATATCACTGAGATTCCCCGCCCACCGCCCCCCCCCCAAAAAAAAAAATAAAATAAAAAAATAAAATGCAATAATATTAAAGAAATTTTTTTAAAAAATCACCGATCACCTGGTACTTACACTTTTTAAATTGAAAAATGTGATATATTTAGATTCTGAATAGTCACTGAGAAGCCAACAAGACAGCCCCGTGTCTTACCTTCTGAAAGGCCGCGGGTCTCGGCCGCTTGTCTTAAACCAGCGGTCTATGGGGCAGTTGTTGAGGGTCGTGAAGTCAGCAAACTCTCCACAGACATAGCCCGTTGTGTTGAATGAATGAAAGAGCCAAGGCTGGCCGTGCCTGGACAAAGGAGGATGGTATCATTTTGTGGTGAACATTAACTGGGTTGCAGGAGACATTTAGTTCATTCAGTACACAGCAATAATCACATATCTACCATAAGGTTCACATCAATAGTACATTTACATTTACATACCGCAATCGTCCAAAATATACAAAAATATGCGTCCAAAATATACAAAAATATGCGTCCAACACATACAAAAATATGCGTCCAACACATACAAAAATATGCGTCCAACACATACAAAAATATGCGTCCAACACAAACAAAAGTGTGCGTGCAACATATACAAAAATATGCGTCCGACACATACAAAAATATGCGTCCAACATATAAAAAAATATGCGTCCAAGACATACAAAAATAGGCGTCCAACACATACAACAACACTAGCAGAGGCTCCGATTTCGGCGGTGTTTACTCTCACGAGGCGCCAAGTTAGCAACATAAGAACCTTTTGAGAGCAGCCAGGGAAGATCGACGTCCAGGGCCATATCCCTTTTGTAAGAGCAGACACATGTCTGAATGCGTGTTTTGGTAGCGGTATACGTCCCCGCGCAGGGTGGCACCGTAGTGCGCCGATCTTAAGACCAACGATGTGTAAGTTGTGTCTCTGTGAAGTCCTGACAGATCACAAACAGAACGAACAATCCCATTGAACCTTTTCACATCCCAAACACTTTACTTGGACCACCCGGATCTCCGTTTCCAGGCATTTCCTATGGACCAAAACACGTTCCTTTCACTCTGCACAATCTCAGGAACACATATAGCCACAAAAAAAAAAAAATTCACAACATCCTTCATAATTACCGACATTTCCACATTTACGACAAACAAAATCCCATGACTGCATAGAGAGGGACTCATACATATACAAATATACACATGGATTCCCCAGTATGGAGAAGTTTTCTGTAATAAATGCATTTGCAACATTTTCAAAGGTCTAAATTATATACACCTTCAAGTTAATCACAAGCCATAATCCATTTAAATATTGGTATGTAAGTTACGTCACGCCCCGGATTTCAAAGAAAGATATTAGTATAGAAATTGACTTAATATATCAACGGTTGAATTTTTTGTTTCAACTTAAATATAATTTCATCAAATGCCTTAATCAATAATCTCAAACGTGATTGTCTGATGATGACTTACTTGTTCAAACATTTGCACTTGGTCATTTGATCGCGGCACGAGCAGGGTGTTTCCAGAACAGCTTCCTGTGTAAGCAGGTTGGACAATGACGTCATTCCTGTTCTTGGAATGTGGAGGGCGATGATGACGTCATTAGCATTGATGTCAACACCACTCTGTGTTAAGAATCAAGATCACAGTAGCGCGATTTAATGATAATTAATTTCTTTTGCTAATAGAAAACTCAATGACGTCAATTTTAAGTCTCATCACATCAAAAAAATGATATTAAAAAAAATCGAATATTAAAGCAGTCTATCGTGTTTCTGAATTATAATAATGATATATATATATATATATATATATATATACATATTTTTAAAAAAAAATTTTTGGGCCGGGGGGTGGGGGGTGGGAGGGTAATTGAGCAATTGAAATTGTCTTGGGCAATATTTTTTGTCTATCTCCACTTGCAACGTTTATAATGTCCGCTTGGTTGAAAGACTTACGATTTTCTTTAATTTGAAAGGACTTAATTTTCATTGTCTACACCAGTGGTTCGAAAACTGTTTATTCCTGGAGCCCATACGTTGGAAACTCTTTGGGTACATTTGAAACTATCGCCTCCATCCATAAAATAATCAAAGTTTTAAGCGCCAATAATGAACACATTTACTCGCCCTACAATTCTTTGAACAAAGCAGAACTAGGGCACGCAACTATGGGCTCGTGCTCTCCAATTATGGAACCGCTGGTTTAAGTTATACTAACATTTCACCAAGGGGCATCATTTCAGGTTTTTTTCAGGGGGGGGGGCAAAACAAAAACATGGTCGGCTTGTTAAGTTGTTTGTTATTGGAGGCGTCACAGTATATAGAAATTTAAATAAAACCTACAAATTTGGTTGTTGGGGGGGGGGGGG
>CAXITT010000635.1:193195-209739 GCA_964033795.1 Lymnaea stagnalis | reverse complement strand
GTGGTGGCTACATGACTCAGAAGAGTGGTGGCTACATGACTCAGAAGAGTGGTGGCTACATGACTCAGAAGAGTGGTGGCTACATGACTCAGAAGAGTGGTGGCTACATGACTCAGAAGAGTGGTGGCTACATGACTCAGAAGAGTGGTGGCTACATGACTCAGAAGAGTGGTGGCTACATGACTCAGAAGAGAGCCCTCTTGCAAGAAATCATGTGACCGTGCACGCCTAATAAAGCTATGAAATAGTCAAACAAGGTATGTTGAAGTTTGAATCAAAAGATAGGACAATAAGATGTGAACGTTTCGGCTTAGAGCCTGCTTCAGCAAACAGGACAAATAGGAGTACGACACGAAACAGAACACAGTAAAAAAAACCACGTTAGAGATCTCCTTTGTTGTTTTACTAGTTCATTCACATAGCGTGAATAAAGCTCTTCAATTATTATCTAATAAAGCTAACTCGAGGAATCACGCTACAATGCAGTCAATGTTTGACTCGAATCAAATAATACGCTAAAGTTTTTTTTTTGTCCTCCCAAGAGATATTACGGGGAAAACCCCCCAAGACAAACATATCTTAAGTAAGTTGTATGCGTGTGTGAGTGTTATCCCTGCTTTTCGGTTATACCGACAGATGGAATGGTCTCTTCACAAATACAACCATGACAAGGTCTAAGTAAAGAAAGTTAAAAAGAAAGAGAAGAAATAAAGAAAAAAGAAAAATTTTTAAAGTTATGAAGGTATTTTCAAAACCTTCTGGAAAATAACACAAATTAATTTGTGTAGCATAGAAAATTCAGTAAATATTATCCCATGATACCTACCTGACTGGCGCATACAACCATTTTTTAAATCACTGAAAAAATCTACAAGCTACATTCAGTTTTCTTTTCATAATATACATATCTGCAATCCACTATGGTCACATTATGAGGTAAGAAAACATAAAATACCAATGAAACCCAGCGCACGTTGATTAACTATGAAACTGACTTAAATTTAAAAAAAAACAACAAATAATAATAAAAGAAGAAGAACGTGGTTGAAAACTTTGAGATCGACTAGAGAGGATTTTTAAGACGTCATGCACCTCATTGTATTATTAATTTTGTCCACGTCTGAAACTTTAAAAGTAGTTTGAGGCAGGAGAAATGAAAATCTGGAGTTATTTAACTATAATATACAGACACTGTAAAATGAGGCTTAAGAAGTAGTAGAGTGCGCCTACACGTTATTGCAATGAGGACCAAAAAAAAAGATAACTTGAATACTTACGTCAATGAGATAAAAGGTACTCAAATATAATCAATTTTAAGATGAACGATAATTGGCGTGGTGATTTTAAAAAAATAAATAAATTTTTTACTAGATTAAACATTCACAAAGAATAATTTTTGTTTTATGATATTGAATAATAAATAACTAAATCTCCGAAAAGAATAATGTACTGCCCACACCTTAACATCCAACCGAGCTAAATCATACTAAATGTGTTCATTAAGAATAAAATGTTTAAAAAATCGAATGTCCCTATCTAGCTCATAAAGGTAGGATATGTTGTAGGCTCCTTCACTATACTCAACTGCTGAAATAAAACATTACAATGATAAAAAAAAAATTTCTCCACCTTACCAGTGATACACCATTTTTTGTAATGAAGACTAACATTAAGATCGATATCAC
The DNA here is from genome assembly GCA_964033795.1 of Lymnaea stagnalis. Taxonomy (NCBI): domain Eukaryota; kingdom Metazoa; phylum Mollusca; class Gastropoda; family Lymnaeidae; genus Lymnaea; species Lymnaea stagnalis. The sequence goes on along the minus strand of CAXITT010000635.1, from coordinate 208,054 downwards.
AATCAATTGCCTTCATGAGTTAACACTGTCTACGCCTCAGGGATAAGGGAGCAAAGCCATAAAAACAATCAAGCTGAAATAAACGAAGGTTTGGTAGTCATTAATTGTTGTAGAGTAGCGTCCCTGCAGACCTGCACCTGATTGGTTAATTTCATGACAAACTTATTGAATGGTGGACGTACATTAGCATAGTCCAGAGGCGTCGCAAGGGATTGTGTCTCCTGGAGCAGTAACATTATAGTGTCTCTCCCCCCCCCCCCGGTAACTGCATGGATTTATTTATAACCAGATCAAAGAGAAACATTAAACTTTACAGTAAAATCTTAACATCTCTATTCTTCATAACTGCAAACCTGTCAATCACTTCATCAAAGTTCCCATTCTTCGTCTAATCACTTTCAATTGACGACATCTCAAATCCCAGAATGCCCGAACTGTTCCATGGCAGATCCCGAACATTTCTTGATACGTTTTAGTTTTAAAAAGCTCATCTCAAATAAAGCTTCAGTCACAGAAATCGTGAGAAATACTTGTAGCTGTAGGCTTAACTGTGACGGGAAGAGATTCAAGGAAGTCCCATTCAGATATGAATGGCACAACTACCCATCTGTAGCTTCCTCGACATCACTATGTCTTGCTTTCAGGTGCCTTCTGAGCAGCCTTGGTATTCTAATTAGAGGATAACTTTCAAAGCAGTTCAAAGATCATTGTCAGGTGTATACAGTTTACATAAGTTATGAAACCGTTTGGAGCGGGACCTGTCAAAAAGCAATTTTTAAATTTTTGAGTCCCCTCCCTGCACACACCCGTGAGATTGTGGCATGGTGCACCCTTCAACATCGCACCCATCACCTTCGCGCCCCTCACCCTCGCGCCCCTCACCCCCTCACCCACACACACCCTCGCACCCCCTCACCATCGCACCCTTCATACCCACACACCCCTCACTATCGCACCCTCATCCTCACACCCCATCATACCCACACCTCCTTCACTATGGCACCCCCTCACCTCTCTTACCATCGCATTCTAATGACGCCACTAACATAGATTTTATCTTCTTATTTTACAGCTCTTTCCAAATGAGTAAATCTGGTCGGAGGTGGACGTCAATAGCAACACGCGTGTGGGCCACACCGGTGGTTAGGTCGCATCCGTAGTTTGGGGTTGTCAAAGTGGGTATTAGAGGTTGACACACAGCTAGGTAGTACCACTAGCTTAGTGAGTCACCTTTTAAACACACACACACACACATATATATATNATATATACATATATATCACACTGGCATATCGGACACATAAGTACATGATTGTGCACATAGGGTATACCAGGCACACCGGGCACATCTCTACACAGCCAGATGCATCGCTGCAAAAAGCTCTTATTTCCCTTGACGTATATAATCGAAATGCAATTTATTTTCAAAACCTTAGAATTAATATAGATATTATATTCTTTAGGAATTTTAAGTTTTTAATTGTTTAAAAAAAAAGAAGTTGCAATTTAAAGATCTTGCAAGTTTTCCAGACATGAAAATGATTAGACCTTACCTTCACAGTTCCTTCTTTATATTTAACTATATTGGTTCTAATTACGTCATCTAAGAATTTCTGTAACATTTTTTTCAGCAATCTCCAATTGACTAAATGGGGGAACCTTGATGGTATGATCATTGCTACAAGATAAATAAATATGTGTCAACACTATTCCAATTATTCGACTTGTACTTTTGCTAAGGATAGATCTTTTTAATAGTTCCTTCAACAACGTTTCTTCTTCTTCTTATGCCTTTTTGACCCATCTGGGGCATAGGCCGTCCACAAGAATTTTACATTCATCACGTTCTTGTGCTTCCAGGTGTTTCCCATATTTTGCGTATCAGCCTCTTGCTCTTGTCTCCATATATTCTTATGTTTTACGCTCTCTCTTTTGTCCATGTGGATTCGATGTTAGGGAATGTCTGGTAATGCTATCTGGGTTTGTTGTGTGGAGAGTATGCCCTATCCACCTTCATCTTTTCTTTATGATGTCATCATCAATGGCCACCTGGTAGGTCCTTTCTAGTAGCTTTGCTGATGATGGTATTAGGCCATTTGATGTTCAGGATCTTTCTAAGGCATGCGTTTATGAAGGTCTGTACTTTCTGCGTAATGCTCGCTGTGGTTTTCCAAGTTCTGCTCCATATAGTAGAACTGTTTTGACATTTGTGTTAACGATTCTGACTTTAGTTGCACCTTCATCTGCTTCGACTCCCATCTTTTCTTTAATAGCACAAATGCTGATCTAGCTTTTCCGATTCTAGCCCTAACATCCGCGTCAATGGTGCTGCCTAAGTATGTGAAGGACTCCACTTCTTCCAGTGCTTTTCCTGCCAGAGAGATGCTCTTGGTTGGCTGAGTTTACCTTCATGATCTTCATCAACAACATTTACAGATCTGATTATAAAGACAGCGCCCTTTATCACACTGGCAGAATTAATTCTCTTTTATGGGTCGTAAGGAAATTTTGTTTTAAAAGAATGATTTATTTAAGGGCTAGTTTGTAATAACCCTCAGTGCGTTTAGAATGTATACTGTAGGAAAGTCACGCAATACATGTCAAAATCCTATCGGCCACTACCAGGGCCGGAGATAGGCTTGCAGGTGCCCTATTTGTGTATAGGTTATAACCTACACACAAATCAAGAGGGCCCCCCCCTCCCTTACCGTTTTAAATTACATCAGTTGGCAGGTTTTTAGGTCCTAAGCTGTAGCTTAATTTAGTTTATAGGTCAATTCGGCATTGGTCACAACCACAGCCACCACTGTTATTTTAGGCAGCTCAATATATGAAAACGTTTGTCGTTTCATTAAAGCAGATTTCCCCATCAAATCCCATTGGTGTATGTGTAGCCAGGTATGCATGAATTACCAGTTGCATACATGAATAATTCACATCACTGGTCAGTACGCGTGACACCGAGTGCCTGTGATTTGTTGGATTAGATCACGGAAGATTTGGAAATTGTGTTCAAAGTTTGCACAGTTGGATTTTAAGGTTGATAATTTTTTTTCCTGGATAATTTGTAAATTCTTTTATATTATTAACGGTAATTTTGATATAAGTTTTTTCTACCAGAAATTGTAAACAAAAAGATCATCTAAAGATGATACTTTTTAGATAATAAATTTTATTACCTATAACCGCAAACTATTTATATATGTGTGTACATTTATATATATTTTTTTTACAAAATTGCGTCAATAAAAAGTCTATATTAATTTAAAATACTTAATATACCAGAGATTTGTTATAATTTATTAAATCAAACATCGCTAAATGATGTTTCCATGACGACGCTAATCATCTTTGCATTGTCCCGTGAGCTGTTCAAGAAATTTTATACAAAAATTAAAAAAAAAAAAAATGACGCAGTGGTTTAATTTATAGTATGACAATGAATTATTTATGGTATACATTCTTTAGTTTTAAATAAACACTACATTGTAAAGGAAACGTCGATTTAAAAAAAAAAAAGCTTTTTTCCCCCTAGAAGCAGACCATGAACTACGCAGATATTCAACCGGCTCCCATGGCCGTGTACTGTAGGGGTCTGACCAAATCTCTTGGCAGTGGCAAGTCTAAGATAGACGTGCTGTGTGGTCTGAATATGTCTGTACCACAGGGTGCTATGTAAGTACAATGGAAGTGATGTGTCGTTGGAATATGCCTGTACCACAGGGTGCTATGTAAGTACAATGGAAGCGATGTGTGGTTGGAATATGTCTCTACCACGGGTGCTATGTAAGTACAACAGAAGTTTTGTGTGGTTGGAATAAGTCTGTACCACAGAGTGCTATGTGAGTACAACACACGTGCTGTGTGGTTGTAATATGTCTGTACCACGGGTGATATGTAAGTACAACAGAAATGCTGTCTGGTTGGAATATGTCTGTACGACAAGGTGCTATGTAAGTATATCAGATATTTGTGTGGTTTTTAAATGTTTCAGGTGTACATGGTAGAACAACAGCTTCTGAGATAGCAACTTTTATTTCATTTTCAAACTCCTAAGTAATCTGTTCTAGCATAGCTAAATGCTAAGGCACCTACCACCACTCCAGTTTCTAAATCCTAACGTGGCCAGCATATCGGTTGCTAAATGCTATAGCAACTTCTATTTCAGATACGGCCTTCTAGGAGCAAGTGGTTGTGGAAAGACAACTCTGTTGAAATGCGTCATTGGAAGAATGCAGCTGGACGGGGGTCATCTGCGTACATTGGGCAAAGTTCCTGGGTCAAGGAGTCATGAAGTTCCCGGTAAAATGGTCGGATACATGCCTCAGGTAATTTACCATTATTCTTATACATCAATTTCACATTCAATAACAAAATAAATCTTTGGAAAGTTTCTGGAGAAAGTCAATTTTAAAAGACTAAATAAGGCGAAACATTTCTTGAAACCAGTATCATGTTTTATGGGGTCATTTGGTCTTTGTAATCCTTTGCCGCGGCTAGACTTTGAGCCACCCATTGTCCAGTGTCGCGGCTAGACTTTGAGCCACCCATTGTCCAGTGCCGCGGCTAGACTTTGAGCCACCCATTGTCCAGTGCCGCGGCTAGACTTTGAGCCACCCATTGTCCAGTGCCGCGGCTAGACTTTGAGCCACCCATTGTCCAGTGCCGCGGCTAGACTTTGAGCCACCCATTGTCCAGTGCCGCGGCTAGACTTTGAGCCACCCATTGTCCAGTGTCGCGGCTAGACTTTGAGCCACCCATTGTCCGGTGCCGCTGCTAGACTTTGAGCCAACCATTGTCCTGAGCCGCTGCTAGACTTTGAGCCAGCCATTGTTCTGTGCTGCATTGAAGATTTTAATTCCTAACTAGAATTTACGATATTGAAATAATTTAAAAAAAATTAAAACAAAAAAAAACCAACAAATAATTTACACGTTTAAATTGTAAATCAATTACATTCTCTTCACAGGAGATTTCTTTGTTCAAAAAGTTAACAATCAGAGAGACTTTGACCTTGTTCGGCCGACTTCACGGCATGACCAAGAAGGACATCCAAAAAGGAATCGACTTCTCGCTAGGGTTTCTCAACCTTCCAGATGACGGGCGATTGGTCGAGAATTTGAGGTCTGTTCAACGTACAGTTTTGGGACCACTCTTATGGTCCGCTACTTGAAAATAATAATTCAAACAAACAAAATAAACATAGCTTTCAAAAGAGATAAAACAATAAAACAATTAAATTATATGGCTATTGTTTTTTTTGTTTTTTAAGTTGTTTTACAGAATGTATGACAAGCTTTCAAAGCTGTAGAACAAACTTAAACAAAAAATCACAAAAACCCTTTTAGAAATTGCACAGTTAGCGAAATTTGATGATGGGGGGTGTACGTGAACGGATGTGGGTGGTTGGATTTTAAACAAACCTAAAACTAGTCTTGCACTTGTCCGTCAGCGGAGGTCAGCAGAGACGAGTGTCCTTGGCGGCAGCTCTACTCCATCAACCGGAGCTTTTGATCTTGGACGAGCCAACAGTGGGGGTGGACCCAGTGCTGAGAGAAAAGTGAGTACATAGAGAGCTGGATCAAGTGCTGAGAGTAAAATGAGTATAGAGCTGGTGATAGCGTGTAAGGCATGCGATGAACAAACAGCGGGGAGACCGGGCTTACATCAAAGTGGTTGACCTCTCCTCAGCAATTAGTGGGAGATAGGTCCCACTAGCACAATGGCGTAGCTAGTATTAATGTCACCCAGGGATGGCCAAGATTTTCAAGAAAAAATGTGCAGTCGGCCAACCATTGCTCCCATTAATATAAGAAAAAAAGTGCTGCCGGTGGTAGACCGCCCTCTCCCCACCCCTGCCTACGTCATTGCACCAGCAGTTGTGTAGACTGGTCAATGCTGTTATTTAGAGGAGACGTCTATTATATTAATAAATAAAGAGCCACGGGTGTGGTGTAGGACTGTCTGCAGGACTGTCTCTAGGGCTTCCTGTATGACTTTTTTGAAAGTCTGGCATGTATTATAGAAAATGGGAAGTTAACCCCTTTTTTTAATAACACTCGGACCCACCGGGTATTTTCTCCAGAAATACCCGGTGTTAACATAGTGCACCCGGTTAAGCACCAGTATTAATTATTAGCTTTTGTGGTGTTGAAAAATTAAAAGTTCACATAATCCATCATATCATGACGGCTTAATGGGTGTTGTGTTAAAGCGTTAACAATAGTATCTTTGTCTTATCGAAATCAAGTGCTTTCTTTGATAGCCTACATGAAACCTCACCATTGGTAAACAAAAAAAAAACCCACTTTTTTTTTAAATAGAATCTGGGAGCACCTATTTGAAATAGCTAAGAGCAGATTGAAAACCACCATCATTGTCACAACACATTACATTGAGGAGGCAGCCCAAGCAAATAAGGTGACATTAGTACATCATTTTCTCAATACTTTATACAAAGTTGTAGGTTTCATAATTAGCGTTGATAATTAGACATACAATTATACTATGATAATTAGACATGCAATTATACTTTGATAATTTGACATAAAAATATAATTTGATAATTTATCATGCAATTATATTTTGATAATTTGACATACAATTATACTCTGATAATTTGACATACAATTGTACTCTGATAATTTGACACACAATTAAATTTGATTTGACATACAATAAAATCTTTGATAATTTGACACAAAATCATACTTTGATAGCGTATTACACATTCCTTGCTTGATCATTGTTAAAACTTCGCATGAAAGGACTTGATTCTTAAATCCTGTCCTTCTAACCATGGGGTGTCGGCTGTTTCATAACACAGTCTGGCTTTGGAATGTATAACGCTTGTAAATGCCCCCAATCTTCCATGACTCCGTGCAGGTCGGACTCATGAGAGGAGGACGACTTTTAGCAGAGAACAACCCCACAACTCTGATGGCCAAATACAGCTTACAGGTAATCTTTTAATCTATCGTTCTATCCCTTAACTAAAGACATTTCCTCTTTCTGGAGAAATGCCATGGTTCTTTTCCAAACACTCGGTTGACATATAAGTTCAGAAGTAAAACAGATACTATTTTTATGTTTCTTCAAAGTTTTTATATTATACATGCAGCTCGCTTCCTAGGTTCCAAATCAATCTTATAATTTCTAGCTCGAGGCTATTAGTTCAAAATTACAGACTATTTGAGTACATTGGTCCATATGCTAAATGATTGGTCTATATGCTAAATGATTGGTCTATATGTTAATGATTGGTCTATATGATGAATGATTGGTCAATATGTTAATGATTGGTCTATATGTTAAATGATTGGTGTAGAAGCTAAATTATTAAACTATATGCTAAATGATTGGTCGATATGCTGAATGCTTGTTCTATATGCTAAATGGTTGGTGTACACTGAAAAAAAACCACAAACAAATATCACTCACAAAAAAGACACTACTGTACTTCTAACACCCCCCTCCCCAAAATTAGACACACCATTAATCCAAAGCAACTAGTCACGAATGTACTTCACCACAAAATGACAAGTCATTTAGCCAAAGTTACCAGTCACTGATGGTATTCACATCCAAATATAAGCCATTAATGAAAAGCTACTATTCACCAAGTCCATTCACCTTTCAATGATAAGTCATTAATACAAAGTTACGATTCAGTAAAGCCATTCACCTCCAATGGTAAGCCATTTATGCAAAGTTACGATTCACTAATGCCATTCACCTCCAATGATAAGCCATTACTACAAAGCTCCTATTCACCAATGCCATTCACCTCCAATGATAAGTCATTACTACAAACCTCCTATTCACCCATGCCATTCACCTACCAATGATAAGCCATTAATACAAAAGCTCCTATTCACCCATGCCATTCACCTACCAATGATAAGCCATTAATACAAAAGCTCCTATTCACCCATGCCATTCACCTACCAATGATAAGCCATTAATACAAAAGCTCCTATTCACCAATGCCATTCACCTACCAATGATAACGCGTCCCTATAAACTTACCTAAGACTCCCCTTGATGCTCAGACCCTTGAAGGTGTGTTCCTGTACCTGTGCCACCGTGACCGCCTGCCCAACAACGATGACAGTGAGCTCCTGCCGTCTGTCTCTGAGCCGTACCGGTACGACGAGGTCAGTACGGTCCCAGGGTGAGGGTTTTGTTAGTCGTGTATTCGCATTGTTGGGGGTTGTTAGTAATTTGCTTCAGTGTTGGGATTTGTTAGATACTGGGTGTATATTGGGTGAATATTGGGTTAATATTGGGTGAATATTGGGTGAATATTGGGTGAATATTGGGTGAATATTGGGTGAATATTGGGTGAACATTGGGTGAATATTGGGTGAATATTGGGTGAATATTGGGTGAATATTGGGTGAATATTGGGTGAACATTGGGTGAAAACCAGGAGCCAGAATGATCAACAAATTGATCGTTGGCCCCTCAAATATAAGAAGCAGTAAGAAGATGATATTTCCTTAAGATTTGGGTTTTGTTAGTAATTTGCTTGATTCACTGCGTTTTGTTAATAAATTGCTTTATTTTGGGGTTTTGTTTAGTAATTTTAGGTTTTCTTAGTAATTTGCTTTACTGTTGGGGTTTGTTAGTAATTATGACTTAGGTTTAAATTTGTTAGTAATTTGCTTGATTTATGGGTTTTGTTAGTAAAGTGCTTAATTTTGGGGTTTTGTTATTAATTTGTTTTTTAGTTTTTTGTTTTTTTACAATGTGATTTAGTGTTGTTCATGATGGTAGTCTTAGGATTCTTAAGATGCTATGACCATCAAATTTGTCATTTTCGTAAATATGTTGCTATTTTTACCGTTGTCAGTGTTCTAAATGCTGTTAGTGATGTCTGTGTTGATAATTTTATAAACGTTGGTGTTTTTTGTGTTGATAGTCTCATAATGGAAGTGCTATTAATATTGTTAACGTCAATTGGCGCTGTATTTACATAAATATATTTATTAGTTAGTGATAACTTTAACAACCGACGTTTGCCATTGAAAGTGCTGTTGATCCACCAGGAGGCCGAGGCAGTGTACAGACCTTACCAAAATGAAGATAAAGTCAGCCTATTTAGTACAAGGATGAAAACTTCCTACGGTACATCGAACTCAGACGGTAAGACCCTAAATCACATGTCTGAAGTTTACAGTAATATCCCATATCACGTCTCTGAAGTTGACAGTAATATCCCATATCACGTCTCTGAAGTTGACAGTAATATCCTAAATCACGTCTCTGAAGTTGACAGTAATATCCCATATCACGTCTCTGAAGTTGAGAGTAATATCCTAAATCACGTCTCTGAAGTTGACAGTAATATCCCATATCACGTCTCTGAAGTTGACAGTAATATCCCAAATCACGTCTCTGAAGTTGACAGTAATATCCCATATCATGTCTCTGAAGTTGACAGTTTACTATAATACCCAAAAGCACGTCTCTGAAGTCTTCCAATTCTAAAGTATATTAAAAAGATATTTGAGATTTGTATAGCCTTATATGTATTGAACGGACCAAGTTTTGACAGCTCAGTATTCTACTTAACACTTTATGCCTGTGGGCCATCATAACTTATGCCTGGGGGCCATCATAACTTATGCCTGTGGGCCATCATAACTTATGCCTGTGCACCATCATAACTTATGCCTGTGGGCCATCATAACTTATGCATGTAGGCTATCGTAACTTATGCATGTGGGCCATCATAACCCTTTCCCTGTGCGCCATCATAACTTATGCCTGTGGACCATCATAACTTAAGCCCGTGGACCATCATAACTTATGCCTGTGAGCCATCATAGCTTATGCCTGTGGACCATGACACTGCCCTGAAAACATATTTGCCCGTACTCAACGAATTATGTTAATAGGGCCTTGTAGACTTATAGTAGACCTAAATCGACGAGGATTCTAGGTACAGCTGTTTGATTTGAAATAAATAAATAAAAGAAGTTTTTAAGTTAATTCATAAATACCATTGAATATAGTAAAAATTAATAAATTGTAAAATGTTAACATTTCAAGAAACTACAGTTGAAAAGTTAAATAGATTTGACGTTGACCAATCTGTTGTCCTTTACGTTCCCTACACAATATTGTTGGCTCCTATCAAGTCCAGAACTGATTGGATATCTCGAATCAAAGAGAACTGATTGGATATCTCGAATCAAAGAGAACTGATTGGATATCTCGAATCAAAGAGAACTGATTGGATATCTCGAATCAAAGAGAACTGATTGGATATCTCGAATCAAAGAGAACTGATTGGATATCTCGAATCAACCATCCCATGAGTTCTTTAAATTCACCTATAGGTTGTATCTGTCACAGATTATGTGCACTATATTTCTCATGTCTATTTCAGGGCGCCAAAAACCGTTTAGAAAACTTACTGCTCCGGGATTGTCCTTACCCAAGTTTTGGAACATCATGGCGTTATGCGCCAAGAACTACACTGTGTTGAAAAGAAACTATGCGTGAGTCAAACATTTAGCAACCAATGTTCAATATATCTTGTATTATTTTAATCCTAGCAGACTGACAGTCTTGGGAGAATCTTATATATATATATATATATATATATATATATATATATATTTATATATATAAAGAAAATTTGCACTAGTGAGCTTCATTAAGGTACTCAGGTTACGAAAGGTGAATAATAAGTCCACCAAGATTGAGACTTATCATAAAATTGTTTCCATTTCTTTGTGACAGTGTTTTGGTGTTCTACTTCCTGGTTCCGGTCATACAGATCGTTCTGTTCTGTGTTTGTATTGGTGGGGATCCTATGGATCTTAACGTCAGCATATGTAATGAAGATGTGGGGGAGATGGGGGATATTTTCCTGAGCTTCCTCAGCAACAAGACTATAAGAAAGGTAAACATCCATGTTGGCTTGCTTAGGGTCATTGGTAACTGATAAATCTGCACGTTGACTTGCAGAGTCATCTATTATTTCAGCAAACGTCAGAGGCAGCTAATGATGTATCGTAGTCTCCCATGTTAGTAAGCTTATAGTTCACTCGCGCCAGGTGATAACAAGTGATTCATATACAAAGACGATAAGCATGTTGACCACACAATTGTGCTTTGGTCTACAGATGTTCCATATGTATTCTCTCATAACCGTTTGGGTAGACCAAGACTAGACTTTTACATAGAATGTAATGAGATCAATGTGGTTGGGTTGGCCAAGACTAGACTGATATATAGAATGTAATGAGATCAAAGTGGTTGGGTTGGCCAAGACTAGACTGATATATAGAATGTAATGAGATCAAAGTGGTTGGGTTGGCCAAGACTAGACTGATATGTAGAATGTAATGAGATCAAAGTGGTTGGGTTGACATGTAATAATTTAACCCTGTTGTACAACGATCGTCATTAATTTAGATGTTGCCAGTTGTCCATACTAGTATCCAGTGTCGTCTTGACGTGGTCAAATTCAAACTGAAAGATTGCAAGTTGTCATCGACGTTTTAGATGGCTATCGGAACCAATAAAATTTGGTTCAAAACTCATAATATGTCCTACTAACCCAATCAATCCACTGTCCAGGTAACTTCGTTCCTTAGCACATTTCATGCACTGTTAAACTAACATTGCCTTTTAACACATCCACACACATATTCAGTTTGGCGTTAACACAATATTAACACAATCATTGTCCAAGTTAACAATGTCTATTGACACAATCATTGTCCGAGTTAACATTGTCTGTTGACACAATCATTGTCCGAGTTAACATTGTCTGTTGACACAATCATTGTCCAAGTTAACACTGTCTATTGACACAATCATTGTCCAAGTTAACATTGTCTATTGACACAATCATTGTCCGAGTTAACATTGCCTGTTGACACAATTATTGTCCAAGTTAACACTGTCTATTGACACAATCATTGTCCAAGTTAACATTGCCTATTGACACAATCAGAGTCCGAGTTAACATTGCCTGTAGACACAATCATTTTCCACGTTAAAATTGTCAATTGACACAATCATTGTCCAGGTCATGCATGATGACTTAGACTCGGCCATTCAGGATGTCAGAATGGGTTGGAGTTGGGCTGCCATGCACTTGGGGAAAAACTTCACCCGTGAATTGATATCTAGGTGAGTGAACTTATGTCTAGGTGAGTGAACTGATATCTAGGTGAGTGAACTGATATCTAGGTGAGTGAACTGATATCTAGGTGAGTGAACTGATATCTAGGTGAGTGAACTGATATCTAAGTGATTGAACTGATATCTAGGTTAGTGAACTGATATCTAGGTGAGTGAACTGATATCTAGGTAAACGAACTGGTATCTAGGTGAGTGAACTGGTATCTGGGTAAGGGAACTGATATCTATAGGTACGTGATCTGAAATCTAGGTGGGTCGTTGTGTTTGCACTTTAAATAAATTTGGTGGTTTTGAGCTAAGTGACCTTTTTTAAAGTTTACAACCAGTCATTTACAGTTGATTTGACCCAGGCATTTACAGTTGATTTGACCCAGGCATTTACAGTTGATTTGACCCAGGCATTTACAGTTGACTTGACCCAGGCATTTACAGTGGATTTGACCCAGGCATTTACAGTTAATTTGACCCAGGCATTTACAGTTAATTTGACCCAGGTATTTACAGTTGATTTGACCCAGGCATTTACAGTTGGAGTGACCCCATGTGTGTCCGTGATACCTAAAGATGAAAAATATCGTGCGTCAGCCAGGAACCGATACCGGATCAACTGCTTGGAGTTTACATCCTTTTAAGCATTTATGACGCCCTATACCACCTATGACGCCCTACATCACATATGACGCCCCACACAACCTATGACGCCCCACACCACCTATGACGCCCCACACAACCTATGACGCCCCACACAACCTATGACGCCCCACACCACCTATGACGCCCCACACAACCTATGACACCCCACACAACCTATGACGCCGCACACAACCTATGACGCCCCATACCACCTATGACGCCCTACATCACATATGACGCCCCACACAACCTATGACGCCCCACACAACCTATGACGCCCCACACAACCTTTGGCCTGAACCGTTTTCCGATGTCTTTATCTCTTCACCGATATATTCATAGTGACTGTTCAAATGATCTAATTTAGAAAAAAAAATAACCACCAGCAAGACATAACATTCGAACTTAAGTTATATACTAAAGTATTTATACCATGCACAATTTATAGCATGAGCGATATATAGGCCTATATTGTACATATATATATATAGTACAAACAATGATCAAAATGTAACGACCAACCATTATATCCCAAAAACACTTGTTTTATATTGGCTGACATTGATTTCATTTTCACTAATGTCCCATACTAATTCATATAATGTATATTAAAATCAGTAGCTATGTATATCCTGTACCATTTATTTTCATATCATTTATATCCTTATATCCTATAAAGATTATTTTATTTATCAGCCATATACTGTACCATTTTATAATGTATCATTTATATCCGATACAATTATATTTATATATCTAATTTGAATATTTATGCATGTGTCAATTCTTTCGATTCATACACGGGTTTCGTTGCGCCTAAATCTGGTACAATCTTGTTTCAGACTGGAAGATGGTATCTCAGCCTCCAATGAGACACTGTTTGGTAGCACAGTCTGGCTTTACCTTGACATGACTAGTAAGCTTAAAACTCAAGTATTGAAATCGCTTAGACATCAAACACGATTTTTAACTTTGGGTAATACTTGTATAGTGAATAAGTGCAAATATTGTCTGACATTCGTCCTCTTTGATACCACGCACCAACCGTAAGATGTGCAACAAATACATTTTTTCCTGGACGATTATTATTAGGCAATGTGACAACCATGAGTTGCGGACCTTGACTAAATGCTGACCGGGCAAACTCCCAAAAGAGCGAAACCCACCCATTACATTTATAATGTTTAATACAAAACAAATATTACGGATGTTATAAAATTATCTTTGAACCAGATCAAGAAATCGCCTACACGCTAGAAGTTCGTATTATCGACAGTTTCAACAAGTTCGCTAGGACATTGTTAGAGTCGCTTGGTCATAACCCGGAACTGAGCAGCATACCTGTTGGGGTGAGTATTGGTTAGCGTTATAGGGTCATTGGTTCGTATGGTGACGACAGAGAACGCTTTGGCCACAGACTGAGGGATGCTATGAAATACAGTCAAGACAAGCAGGCGAATTAACTGATGGATGCTACCAAATACAGTCAAGACAAACAAGCGAATTGACCGATGGATGTTACAACATAAAGTCAAGACAAGAAGGCGAATTGACTGATGGTTGTTACAAAATAAAGTCAAGACAAGCAGGCGAATTGACTGATGGATGCTACAAAATACAGTGAAGACAAGCAGGGGAACTGACCTAGATAAATCTAATGAATATCCAAACTAAGAAATAGATGAATGAGGTAATATGTCTGTAAGCGGAGTGGATGACAGACCTTCGATCAGCTGAATCCATTGATACATTCTTTGCAAGCTACAAAGTGAGTCCAGCTTGAGTCCGGAGAAAATCAAGTCACCGATCTATCCTCCCCCCCCCCCGTAATACTACTATATCCAATGGTAATTCTACAGTAGGCCCAGCTACTGGTAATTCTACTGTAACCCCAGCTACTGGAAATTCTACAGCAGGCCCAATTACTGTTAAACTACTGTAGGCCCAGCTACTGGTAATTCTACAGCAGGCCCAATTACTGTTAATACTACTGTAGGCCCAGCTACGTGTAGTACTACTGTAGGCCCAGCTACGTGTAGTACTACTGTAGGCCCAGCTACG
>CAXITT010000635.1:180137-192751 GCA_964033795.1 Lymnaea stagnalis | reverse complement strand
CCAATAGACATTCTAAGTCACTACCAATAGACATTCTAAGTCACTACCAATAGACATTCTAAGTCACTACCAATAGACATTCTAAGTCACTACCAATAGACATTCTAAGTCACTACCAATAGACATTCTAAGTCACTACCAATAGACATTCTAAGTCACTACCAATAGACATTCTAAGTCACTATCGCTGAGGTGATCCAACATGTTTTAAACATACTCGAAGTTTTCTTTCTATATTTCAATTTCTCATATTAACAAGTAAGGATCACCTGCTATAGTCATAATGTTAGATTTTGTTTTAAAAATATATCTATAATTCTATATATACAGATCTTCATTATTTAACTTGTTATACTATTAATCCGTTAAATATTTTGTGTAAAATTTTAAAAAAGAAATGTAGGTTCTGATAATTCCGGTATTAGTGACTTTTTCGAAAATATTCTACAAAAAGTATCATGCGTCAGCCGGGAATCGAACCCGGATCGACTGCTTGGAAGGCAACCATGCTAACCTTTACACCACCGACGCTCGATATCCACTTCGTTTTACATTTTCTAAATTTTATCTTCGTTTTATATTTACTCTTGTGCTCCTCTTTTAATAAATTTACCTCTCGAGTGTTTGCAGCAGAGTATTCGCACTAAAGTAAGGCTATTATATTGTACTTGGTTGGACGGAGCTTGAGCGAGAGAAAGAGAGGGAGAGATAGAGAGGAGGAGCAGTGAGGCCGAGGGACAGAGCAGGGAGTGAGAGCGAGAGAAAGAGAGATAGAGAGGAGGAGCAGTGAGGCCGAGGGACAGAGCAGGGAGTGAGAGAAAGAGAGGGAGAGATAGAGAGGAGGAGCAGTGAGGCCGAGGGACAGAGCAGGGAGTGAGAGCGAGAGAGGGAGACGATGAGATGCAGAAAGAGAGACAAAACCTTGAAAGAGAACGGTAGAAAGGGGAGCTGTTTCTCATTGCTAACGCTACGCCTCTCAACCGTGTATAGGCTAATCAGTGACAATGCAGACACGCACATTTATCTTAACATGCAAGTAGTAACCAGTAGGCCTAGCTCTCCTCCTGCGTCCCCCCCCCTCATACATTCTGTTGCCAAATTTGACCTGGGTGTTGCTCTCATTTATTTTGTTTTCACATCCCTCATCAACAGTGGAACGGTCTCGACCACCGTCACAACAAATCATTTATAAGAAACATAGTCAGTGAAAGTGTTACACTGCTAGAGAATTACCGCTGGCTTATCAGCACTTATCTACTTATCAGCCTAAAAGTACGCAATTATTTTGCATAATGGTTCATCCGGGCCTCCTGCCACCCATCCTCAAAACAAAACATTCAAGCCTATAATATATTCTAAGCTGCACGTCTGACTTAAGGAATTATTTTTTAAAAAAACGTTTACTTTTACAGTGCCACGTTTTTCTTCGCCACTGGTCTGACGTCACTGGCGTTTGTTATAGACCGGAAAGAAGGTGTCATGGAGAGATTGTTTGTAACTGGTGAGATTTAAAGACGAAAACAGTATTCATGACATTTAAGGAAAATTATGACATATGGGCAAACAATGATATTATTGAAAGCGATGAAATTTGGGGCACTAATATTTGGGAAACTATTACATTGGGGAAATGATGACAGGCCTTCTATGCTCACTTCACACCATCAAATTTTCTCCAAATTGCGTAAGATTTTGGTCAAATTTTTTTTTGAACGCACTATTTAGTTAAACAAAATAGTGCGTTAAAAAAAATAGATATACAAAAAAAATTGATCGTGTGAACTGTGAATTAGAAGTAAATATTAAAAAATATTATAATTTGAGATATATGGGGATAATGTGGAAATTAAACAAATAAAATATGGTACAGTAATTTGAAAACGATTTTAAAAAACACAATTGGGAGTTTTTTTTTTCTTTTTTGGGGGGGAGGGGGGGCATTGTGTACTTGGGAAAATGGGTCCACCAAGACTACGCATACTAAGCCACTTACTCCTATCAACAGGTGTGTCAGCTATTGAAATTATGATCTCACATGTGCTGACCCAAATTCTGATCATGTTAGGACAGACCTCTGAGATGTTACTGATTGCACTATTCGGGTTTAATGTAAGATTATTTCATTATAAATATAACATGAGAGTTTCAGAAAAGATTATCTCATCATAAATATGTTATTTGCATTGAATATAAGATGATAATGATCATTGTATTTTATTTTATCGTTGAAATAATCGAGTCCATCATCTTCGAGTATTTTCTGCCAACGTTTGCCGATGGCACTCTACAACACTACCAGCCAACCAATACCCAGGCACTCTACAACACTGCCTGCCAACCAATACCCAGGCACTCTACAACACTGCCTGCCAACCAATACCCAGGCACTCTACAACACTACCAGCCAACCAATACCCAGGCACTCTACAACACTACCAGCCAACCAATACCCAGGCACTCTACAACACTACCTGCCAACCAATACCCAGGCACTCTACAACACTGTCTATCAAAGTAAACCCATGCACACGGAATAGTGGAACACAAACACTTTATGACTGAATATGAAGGTGCATCTGTCAAGCAGATTCACCTTGTTACAGTATCTCTTTATAATTACACAGTCTATCAAAAACACAGGAGCCATCACTCACCAACGTCTCATGACTATGACCTTAACCCTCTCTTACTTCACTCACTCACTCTGTCTCGCGCCTTACATCCACACACTTGTTTATTCTTCTATTCCTGTCATCCAATGATCATTCAGACACAATAATAACACTCATGACACAACTCATGGACCCAAGCAGCGTCCATACTAAAAACAGTGATTCTCATACCCTTGACACAAATCATCAATAATTTTTAGGACCATTCTCCTACAAAAAGACTATTGCGATAATTCTTCAAGAGTTTAAAAGAAAATGTGTTAAGCTGAGCCATGCCTGCAAATGAACTCTGCAACCGGTGCGTAAACTTTTAAGGGCACCACGTGAACTTTTAAGGACCCCCTTTTAGGTCTTGGTATCAGATATCGTTCTGTTTCGGAAACTTGCTCTGACAGCATCCCTTGTTGTTTCGTATTTCCTTTAATTTAAACGTATAGCCTACAACATCTTTTGGCATCCACCGTCCCAAAGGAGACGTTGGTGTAAATCCATTGGAAGTGTCTCTGGCAAACCTACGAAGCCTGCACGAAGTTTTCTTTATAAAGAAGTACCAATTTTACAATCAGCAAAGTCCCCACTCTCCACCCAGCTCGTGAACCAAGTAAAACATTTAACATGCAGTTGTTACAGCTTTGATACCAGGGGCATATTCCACGAGTTGCCAGAATTTACACTGAGTTAAATGTCATGAAATGTAGGCCCACATGTCCTACAAAGATTCCACCTTGATTTTAATTGACATTATAAACATAATAATATATCCTTCAAGGTTACACAATATAGACTAAACATTTATCGTTTGACCTGTGTATATAACCTTTGCACTTTGAATTTGAACTCCACAGATTACCAACAACAGCAATATCGTTCTTTTAATTATTTTGATTGTGCTGCAAGGGTTGTGTGGCATGACTTTGGGTAAGTGCTACAAGGGTTGTGTGGCATGACTTTGGGTAAGTGCTACAAGGGTTGTGTGGCATGACTTTAGGTAAGTGCTACAAGGGTTGTGTGGCATGACTTTGGGTAAGTGCTACAAGGGTTGTGTGGCATGACTGTAGGTAAGTGCTACAAGGATTGTGTGGCATGACTTTAGGTAAGTGCTACAAGAGTTGTGTGGCATGCCTTTGGGTAAGTGCTAAAAGAGTTGTGTGGCATGATTTTGGGTAAGTGCAACAAGGGTTGTGTTGCGTGACTTTGGGTAAGTGCTAAAAGGTTTGTGTTGCATGACTTTGGGTAAGTGCTACAAGGGTTATGTGGCATAACTTTGGGTAAGTGCTACACCCAATTAATTACTTCTGACAACGTGAGTGCAACAAACGAACAACATCTTTTCAAGGGTGGCCAAATTATGTCGGTTGGGGGGGGGGGAATATCGGTCTAGTTTTCCATATTTATTACAGCATTGTCAATAATTTGCTGTGTAAATAAGATAGTGATTCTGCTGTGTCATTGATCATTTACCTTTAAAAACATTATACATTTTTAATATTTTCCTTGATTTAAAAGATAAAATTGTTTTTTTTGTTTTGTTTTTTGCACTGTTTTGTTTGTTTGGAAGGTGATGTGGGTTTGACGACTGTGTACATTTTGATTCAAAGTTATTTAATGTTACTTGTTACACTTTGAAACCATCAAAGCAAAAGTAATCATAAAGGATAGGGCTATTTGAAAAGTTTTGCTAAGTTGATCTAAAGGCCTAATGTTAAAAATTTAATTGTGAATTAACTGACATAATAGATGACAAGTTTGAAAATAGTAAAACCTATAATCTACACACGTTAACTTTAAAAAAGCCATAATTTCTTATCATTAATTTGTATCTGTCTTTACAAATATTCCACCATAGGCATGGTCATCTCTTCCTTTTCTTCAACTGAAATAACAGCGATTCAAGCCACATTAGGTTGTATGTATCCCTTACTGCTGACTACTGGTGAGTAGGTTAGGATCAACCTCTTCTTGTTTAGTGTCATGAACAATTTACATTTCAAATATTGGCCTATTGCAGGGACAAACTTGTAAAGAATTTAAAAAAATAAATTTTATGGAAATAAAAAGCCAATTAAATTGTTTCAAATATAGATGGATAAATGTTGGTTTCAAAGGACTAATAATAGGTTAATTCTTCTTCAGGAATTATTGGTGTTTATTGAATGGGGGAACTATTTACATGTGACATTTGGGTCACACTAACTTCCCCAAGGAAAAAAGGTGTTAGTCCAGAAGTGTCAAAATATAGATTGACCTTTGGGTGTTCAGCTTGTAAAATAGTTTTACCATAAGGTCTTAAGTCTTCAAAAAATTTTCTATTTTGGTACTAAAACTTTATGAGGTAAATGCAGTTACTCAGCCAACACAAAATTTTAGCATAGTTGACAGGATTTCACTACAGTAATTAAAGAAAATAATATTTTTTAAAGCTAAAACTAAAGGTTGTTGGCATATATGTAGAAATCAGCTCTTTAAAGCTCTGTACACTTTTTGATGTATCATAAAATCACCAAACTTTACTTTCTCTGTGGAAGTTGTATAGAATTAATATTTCGTACATCAGGAATCATATGGCCCATTGAAGCCATGCCAAATTGGATGATGAAGACTTGTCAGTTCCTGCCCATCACCATCCCAGTGAATGCCGTGAGGGCCATGATGGGGAGAGGTTGGAGTCTGGATATGCCGCTTGTCTGGTCCAGCTATCTCATCAGCGTGGCCTGGATCTTCATCAACTCCATCATTGCTGGGTTTATATTCAAGTTTAAAAAATGAACACTTGTGTGTGAGGGAGTCTCAAACTGCAATATGGGCAGCTTTGGGGGGGACAAGTTCAATGGGTTAGGGCTATATTATCACAATGGGTTGAGAAAATATATAAATCTAGTCATGTAGAAGAATAAACATTAAAAAATATTTGAACTTCCACATTTAATGAAGATGGAAAAATATCCAGCACTTAAATTTATGTCTATTTTTGCCCATGTATTTTTTAGTGTTTAGGAAGGATGTCATGACAAAGAAAACGTTACATAATTTAAATGTTAATAGGCTAAATAATTTTTTTCTAAAGCTTAAGTTGTTAAGCTACAAATTCCTCTATAAAGACTTCCTACAATTTCCATATCATAATAAAATTTTATTCTTACTAGAATAAGCTGAAGAAAAAAATCACTCAGGCAATCAGACAGAATTGAAACAAACATTAGATAAAAAAAACAACTTTATTGCTCTTCACAATATTTTGATATATATTTTTGTGTCACATGATTTAAATAAACCTACTATGTAAAATATTATGTAATGGGTGGAAAAAATATTTAGTTTAAGTTATAAGTCATTAGTCAAAATAGTTGTATTTTGAAAAAAAAAATTGAAATGTATGTTAAGACACACAAATCTATAAATATCCTTCCAACATTTGTTTTTAATGTAAAAGTATAAAAATGAGAAATTTAAAATTTTAATTTAACAAAATGAGTTGTTCATAAAAGAATTTGAAACAAAAATGAGAAAATCCAAAAGTTTTGATCAAAAAATTAAAGAAAAGAAACTTAAGAAAATGTTTTTAATTATACTTCATATAATCCAAAGTCAGTTTTAAACACACAAGTTTATTCTCTTGGATGTATTGAAGAATATTCTCATTACCGGGTAGTTAAATATAAGCTAGGGGTCTTTAAAACAATTCAGATCAAAGTGTATATTTTATTTTTGAAAATACATTTTAAAATCTTTACATACATTTTTAAAATAAATTATTGAATGTACAAAAACACTTTGATACAATAAGTTTTTAAGGATTTCTGAACAGTTTATTTTCATATAAAATTGAAATGTACAATCGGTTTTTTTTTACCATTAAAATTTAAAATAAAAAGATAAATCTTGTTTGTAAAACTAAAATGATCACAGTTTAAGTATTCATGAACATTAAAAATAACATTTACATAGAGGAAGGCAAACATTTGCATAAATTAAGTAAATGTAAATAAGCCAGAAATCAAAAGTAATGCTTAATTTTTCTGTGTTGGGAAATTTGGTGGGAGAGGAGGTTGAGCAGGTGGCAAAATGTGACCTCCTTTTCTGGAGAGTAGCATGATCTCCTCTTTCAGAGCGTCAATCTCCTGAGCTTGTAGTTGGACCAGTTGAATAAGCCGCTGCTTCTCTCGGATGTCAGATTTACGTGGACCAGTTAGCTCTGCTCCCTAGTAGTAAAAATATGTCTTACATCAAAAGTAGCCTACATCTTACACTTACAACATCATTTTTGTATCTATAATATTATGTCCTATGTTCCTGTATATTACTTTATAAACTTAACACCAACTGCAAATTATTAAGCAAAACTTTTTATCTTTCATAATTATTTATTTGCATTTCTATTCGTCCAATGTCAATATGTTCTTTTTGATAGGTCTGATAAATAGCTGAAAATAAAAATTGAAGAGTTACCAATACTGAGTCAGAATTGATGTCTATGTAACTTTAAAAAAATAAATTTTTGAAACATTTTAATTAATTGATAGGTACACTAACCAGTTTTTTCTGATGGTTATCCAAGGACTTTGTGTATTGGTTTTGTTCTGTGAGTAACCAAGCCAACTGAGTCAAGCGCTTTGTGTTGTCCTGAATCAGAGCAGTCACTTTATTTTTCCTTTCTGAGATCTCTTTCTGTCAACAAATAGTGCAAGTACCGTACTCAAGGATTAAAAACATGAACTTTATAAATAGAGAAATAGAAGCGTACCTGTTTAAATAAAGCTTAAACCTAAAGGTATATACAGTTTAGTTAGTTGCTTTTGCAGTTCAACTTTATTATAGCTAATAATTTGCTTTATGTTATTTTCAAATTATTTTTAATACTGTAACCTTTAAAAAATTGATTTGAAATTTTATTTATTTAAAAATAAAAAAAAAGAATAGTATTTTAGTTACATATCAGAAGCTAAGAGTGTAAATTCAGATGTTTTAGTATCTATTTATAGAATGATTTCTCCACAAAGCCAATAGCTGACATCCATAGTCAGAAAAACCCACCTCATATTTCATGACATCATCACCGCAGTCCAACTCTGTCTGCCTCAGTTTTTCCTTCAGCTCCTCAATGGCCCTGTTCACAGTGACTGTCTCTATCTTCTCCATGTCCACCAGACGCCCGAATTTGTCCACCATCAGCTTGTCGCAAAGCTCCTCCATCTCGGCTATCTTAGCATCAAACATTTTTCTGTCTTTGATCAGCTGCACGTGCTGCTTGCGGGACTCCCTGCAAGAGAAAAGTAAAATATAAATTAGGATATAACGGGTCTAAAAGAGTTAATGAAACCGAAAATAAAAGTTCAGTTATTCATATTAGTTGAAGGAAATCAAAAGTGTTCTTCTAGATTTGTCATTGAAATGCTAAATGTGTCTCAAGATAATATATATTTTCAATAACAGAATAACTTGAACAGAACAAAATTAGTCAAAAAGATTACCACCTCCTTATAGTGAGAAATATCATGTAGATTATGGACTAATTGTACAATTTGGAGAAATACTTGATTGGCCATCCATAAACAAAGTCATGTATCTAATGGGTGGGCGTTGAAGAATTAGTGACAATGTCATGTATCTAATGGGTGGGGGTTGAAGAATTAGTGACAATGTCATGTATCTAATGGGTGGGGGTTGAAGAATTAGTGACAATGTCATGTATCTAATGGGTGGGGGTTGAAGAATTAGTGACAATGTCATGTATCTAATGGATGGGGGTTGAAGAATTAGTGACAAAGTTGTCTAATTTGTTTTTCAAATTTGTGTAAATTTTGGGAGGCATGGGTGGTAGAATCCCAAAGATGCAACGGTCAATATCTTTTAAATTACATCAAATTAATACTGAGTTTTATCTCAATATTTAAGCCACAAACCTCATGTGTCGTTTCTGTAAGAGTTTTTCATGCTCAAGTTCTTTGATCCTGTGCTGCAGCTGGACAAGTCGTTCAAACTCAAACACCAGCGTGGGGTTCAGGTCATGGGGCAGGACATTGTTGGAGATGTGCTGGATTTGGTGGAAGTGGAGGGTAGCCACAACAATCAGTTCATTCAACTTGCGCTGTTTCTCGAGCTATAGATGAAAAATGTAGTTTATAATTCAACTGATCTGGTCCAAATAAACAGTTATCTAAGCCACACAAACTGTTTATGATTTCAATAATTGTTTTGTAATCTGATATTAGATACTTCAGATATTCATCTCGTGAGGATATTTTTTAGTGTAAATATAAAGCTTTTTTACAATATCTGAATGTACAGTAGCACTTTTATGGTGCAAAAATAGTCCTCTATAATTATATCATTTTTTAAAAATTCTTCTTTCAATTTCATCATGTAGATTTTATCTCCACGTAAAGAAATCACTTTTCAGCTAATAGTAATTTTATAATTCCTTTTAAGTGCCTCTGTTAGGGAAAGTTAATTTACTCATTAACATACTTTAACAGCATAACATATTAAGAGCAATATTAAAAAATAATTCTATAAATATCTTTACATTAGAAATAATTCAAATATTTTATTATATTAAAAAAGCTTGAAATTGAGCAAAAACATGTTGGTCTTTTCACAAGTCCAGAAATAACAATTATTTTTTAAAAAAATAAATAAAATGTAAAGTAGAAATGAGATGAGTGTTTGTTTGAGACCAACTGTACCTGGAAATCTTCAAGATCATCCTGTGCAGTTTTCAACTGAGAGTCAATGACCTTGGCCTTCTTCTGTAAACCATCAAGTTCTTTCTTCTGCCCGTCAAGGTTCTTCTTTTCTTCTGCAAGGTCGTCTTCAATGTCTAGCCTCTTGTCTCTCAGTGTACATGTGTCGTCATAGAGTTTCTGACAAGAATAAAGTTAATTTTAAGAAGAAAAAAACTAATTTTTTTAGATTTTTTCTTTAGCCTGTAGTTGAGCTATAAACAGTTAAAAAATAGGAAATCATGTTGAAATCAGCAGGAAAACTTGCTGTGAAGCAGGCAATTAAGTAATACAAAATTTAATTAAAATTATTTAACATGTAGCTTTGGTCATATTAAAGGCAAATCAGTAACCAGTTATTTTACTTCACTATATTATGGCATAAAAATATTAGTATTAAAACATATAGTTTATGAAATATTTAAATGTTAATTGGAAGTACAATTTCTATTTACTAACTCATTTAATAAACAAATGACACTTTGTTGTCAATGGTTGTTCTAATTTCACTAACCATAAAAAAAAAAGTTTTCTTTCCTATTAAATTAAATGTGAACAAAGTTAGATTTGACAAACAGTCATCATATCATAAAGGAAAATGAACAAATCCACCATTTTAAAATACTTATATGTTGTTACATTACACTAAAAAGATATTTTAAAAATTAAATCTTTCAAATCTAAAATAAAATATTTGGCTTTTGATCTATTTAGAATTTCAAAATAGTTGGTCCTGTCCACTGTCAGCAGCTGTGGATATGCTTCAGGGCAGACACAGTACCTATGAGTTGAGAAATTATTTAAAGTTTCAAAAAGTTATGTAGTTGTTAATGTTTTAGACAATACTTCTCTCACCTGGTCACATCCAGGTGGGCAAACATCCAAATCATAATTTCCTGCCTCAGACTCTGACTCCTCATCACTCTCCTCCCACTCTGAGTCATCGTCTGACTCATCATCAGATTCCTCATCAGAGTCTAGAATCAAAGATTTCAGAATCATTCACAATGTGAAAATAAAATTGAACAAAAAAATATTTACATAATATGTAACATCTTTACCTGTACATTAAAATAAATTAAGCGAAGTGAGAAATACTCTTTTTTTGTACAAGCCACAAGTATTTAGCAAAGTTTTTTTTTAATGTTGTATGGGCCATCTTAGCATTGTGGTTTTATTGCTACATTGTTTTACTTTTAAAAAAATAAAAAATTTTGTTGTTGTTGATGTCAATGTCATTTCTTGTTGCAGAGGACATTATCACTGCACAAAACTCTTTCAAAACAGACATCTTTCTAACATCATGTGAGATAGAAAAACATATCCCAGGAAACAGTTAAATTTCACAGAATGCCAACAAAGTTTAAGATATTTAAAACAACCGTGTAGTTCTTAAATGAAGTCTTGCTTAAGGAACTGACCTTCTCCATCTGTTGTCTTCTTCTTTGTTCTCTTGACTCTCTTTTTGAAGACTTTAGTCAGGTAGTCTGCAAACTTGTTGTTTTCACCCAGGGATTGGATAAATGTTCCCATGAGAGTTTTCTCTTTCTCTTGCAGTTTCTCAATGTCCTTCTTCTTCAGGTCAATCTTGCCTTGGACTTCAAGGATCTAGGGGTTATGAAACAAAGTATGCCTGGCTAGATTTAAATAGGAGACAATAGGAGGCGTTGCTAGAGTTTTTGGCGCCCGGGGGCAGGATTATTTTTATGCCCTCTTCGACTCTGTAACCATTTATTTTCATTAGAAAAGTACCACCAAAGCCCATTTTGGCACCCCTAACTAGTCTAACATATGCCCCACTTTGCTCCAAACTTTAGCTACGCCTCTGGAGAAAATACTAAATAAAATGTTTTGTTAGGGTAAAAAACCGTTTCCAGACTTGTAGCTTGAAAGAATCTTTTTTTTAATGGTATGACAGCCGTATAAATTATTGAAAAATTCCTAATATAGCAATGTGCTACTCACATATTTATTATAAAAAATGCAACAAAAAGTGCACATGATGTGACAGAGCATTATTATTTTGAAATAAATAGAAATTTGTGCACATTTGAAGCAAATATTGCCAATTGCCAATGAAAGAAAACATTTAACTGAGCTTAGACACTGTGAAAGATTTTTTAATGACATTTTCTTTTCATTTCGCAGGTAAATAAAAATTTAAACTTGGAGTAAAAAAATTGTACAAAAACCAAAGAAACAAACTGTTATGTAAAACAAATAATATTTGACATCATGAAGCAGAAACTTATGAAGGATGTAAGTTGAGAGATATTTCTCTTGACTAACACAAAAACTTGCTGATGTAAACTTTAAAGTTGTCTATGTGGCTACCTTAGTCTGCATATCAGTCTTTTCTTGTTGCTTCATGACAACCTTCTCAGCCAGAATGTCCTCCCTTTTCTCATATTCTTTTAGGAGCACCAGCTCTTCAAACAGGGTCACTTGTCTAAGAGAGAATCCACATTAAAAGATGGTGTAAAAACAGTCAAATTTAAAACAAAATGTGATTGATCTTTTTCTCTTTGAGATCTCTAAATTTCTCCCAAATCAAAAAAATGATTTTCTAAGCATGCTGTGGTTAATTTTCAGTTATACATAAATTCACAATTTTATCTCAAAAAACAACACACAAAAAAAAAATTAAAAAAATAAAAGAGTAAACATGTCCTTGCTTTAAAAGTGTAATTATGGAATGTGATTAGTTGGCATGGATGGATTTTGGTTTGATCTGAGGGGATTTTTTTGAGGCAGTATTAATATATTATTCATAATTAAATTTTCTTATAAACTTTTATTGCTATTTTCAAATTACCTTTTTTTGATATTGAATGATGCTCAATTAGAAATCAGGTAATGATCATTAGTGTCATAGAAATATTGATTAATTCGACCACACGGCAATATTAAATTGAAATTTAAACCTCAGGTTGTGGAGAATGCACCTGCATATGTAAATCACATTGGCTATACGTTGATTTGAATTTGAGCACCCAATATTTTGTCTCCATTATAAAAAAACTTGACTGAAGTAAAAATAAAATAAATAAATATGAAGACCTCAAGGGAAAAAACGGCAGAGTCCATTTTTAATTTTTTTGAGTTATCACCCCTGACTTATAGCCAGTTAAAAATAGAAGGTGCTGAATTAAGTTTAAAGGAGAAAAAATGGCTAAGTCCATAAGAAAAATGGAAACGAAAAATCCGTTTACAATGGAAAAAG
>CAXITT010000635.1:152934-178946 GCA_964033795.1 Lymnaea stagnalis | reverse complement strand
GTAATTTGCCAGTGACCCCTAAATGTGAAAATTTACTTATAAAATAGTTTTAAATAGATATTTATCAATGATCAAACCTTGATAAATTACTACAAGGGAAAAAACGGCAGAGTCCATTTTGACCCCAATCTCTACTATAATGAAATAAATCATGTTACATTCAAGTTTGAATTACTTTATCTATTTAATAACTCAAGGAAATGGACACTCTTGTGAAATGCATTTTAAAAATTACATTTTGTTTACACATTTTTAATGTGCATGGTTTTGAACTTTAAAAATCGAATATCTCAAAACAACAAAAATGTGACTCTGCCGTTTTTTCCCTTGTGGTCTTCATATACATGAGCCAAACCTCAGATCTGCATCCAGCATGACAACATCCATTCTAAATTTGTCATGTCGAAGTATCCGCAACTCTACATCAAACTTTGCCAACAAGTTCTGAATGTGTTTTAAAAGTTGATTTTGTTCATAAGCCAACCTGAAATAAAGGAAAAAATAAATTTCGAATTGAATGAGGAGATGAAATGGGAAAGACTTGTGCATTTTGGATACAGCTTTAAAAAAAATTTATTAAAAAAACTGAAGGTCATTAGTGTTTGCAGCAGAAACTTTTGATTCTAAAAATAACTTGATATCGTGCATGTGTTGGAATAGAAACTGGAAATATCTTTATACTCTTCATGGGTTGGAATAAAAACTAAAAAAAAAAAAAGCTTGATAACCTGAATGGATTTGAATAGAAACTCCAAGACCAGGTGCATCTAAAGGTCTCAACCTGTTTGAAATTTTGCATCATAAATCTGCCTTAAAATTAATGCATTTGGAATGGATATCAGTATACCCTTTTGTTACACCTCTCTGTACAAGCTGGTAAAATATAATGTACCAGTAGTGGAAAATCTACCACAGTTTGAGAATCCTTAGTCTAAAGTCGTTTTAATGACGTTTTAATGAAGCAAATTGTCTAAAACATTTATAGCATTTAACATTGAATCCTGGTTCTAAAAGATAATTTAAGACTGAAATAAAACTAATGAATTAGGCGTTTAATTAGTTAAGGGAGATAACAACCACTGACCTGATCTGTTCAATCCTGTGAATAGTCAACTCTAAAGATGTCTCACTCTCTTCTTCATTTTTACTTTCTCCAGTTCTCTCCCGTGACTTGGCCTCATCTTTCTCTCCAGTGCTAACTTTTGTGCCCTGTTTGGATGGTGGCGCAGGGACAGCTGCTGGCTGCAAGCAAATAATTCAAACTTAACTGCTGGGCAGTGGGCTTTTTGAGGCATTAGATTTACATAAAAAACAGGCCAGGAAATGTAAGCACAAACTATAAATAAAATATAATATGGACAGAGTTTATTAAACTGTTATGTTGAGATTTGATTTTCTGTATTAAAAATAAATAATTACTCTCCCTTATTTTTTTACATTCTGTTTGTCAGTTTAAGTAATTTAGATGTCTTACTATAATTACTAAAAAATGGCCACAAATAATAAACTGGTTCATAAATCTTCTTCCATTTTAATCCTTTTATCTTGGATAAAATATTGTTATTAAATGCTATTAATACAATAAACAATTAATATACATATTAAGGAAAATTAAAGTTTTTATGTAAGTGGAAAAAATAAATAAAAAACAACAATTTAGTGTGTTTCTTATATTTCAATCTCTCTAATCAGGTCTGATCACCTATAACTACCTCAGATAATAACTACAGATTTATGCTCTAAAGCTAATAGTTGATGGAAAGGAATAATTATGCTACCAATGAGGGCATAATTATTTTAATAATCAATTTCAAGATGCCAATAATATGCAATTTAAATAAAGAACGCAAAATAAATTGATGTGTATTTCTCATCAATCTAAAGTAAAAAAATAAAATAAAATAAGAAGGTAACTTGAAGCCAACCTTCCATTGATATAACTAAATTTTGTATATATTTATAAGAGAACCTATCATTAGGGGGTGACATCTGGACCTTTTTCCAAGGCCTCAGTTAAAACTACTAAATGCTCTAATAAACAATTCTCTATTTCTAAAGAATATTTTTTTGGAACTCAGAAATTAGATGGCTTTTTTTAAAGTTTGTAAATTGAAAGACATAAAATATAAACTTTTCTCAATGAGTTATCATTTGCTTCAAAAATATGCTGTCAACCTCAAAGAATATAGGGTGGCTTTTGGTCTGTCAATACCTTTCTAAAACGGATGATATATGAACTATGCTAGATGGATTGATGAGGCAATTGGCTTAGCATTTGCTACCTCCCCTACCCCACCCTAAGATATCTGTTAATTAGACTTCCCTCATTAAAAGTATAAATAAAATAAAAAATTATATTAACTTTTAATAGCTTTGAAGTAGCCCAAGGAAAGATTGCAAGCCCACATATTGTTGGGTGATAAATATTGCAAACATATACTTCTTTGGATGTAGGTTTTGGATATAAATAATTATTGTAGAGTAGCTCTATACTTTCTAGGACCTGGTCAATAAATAGAGGAACTAGCAAAGCTACAACAGTTTATTTTGCCAAGGGTATCTTACTTCAGCGTCCTCTAATTCAACATCACTACTCTGAAAAGGAGACTGCTGTTGTTAAATGATAATAATGTGACTATATATGAATTATCAGGTCTAAAAATATCAACACATCCATCAAAAAGGTAAGGTTCCACACATCCATTAGAATATGCTGAGAATTACAAATAATAAATGTATCCCTGGTAAAAGATCTCAAATGTGCACATGTTTTGTCTATATTTTCTTGCACTTCAGATTAATGTAAACACATTAAACAAATTAATAAAATATAAGCTTGATGAAAAAAACAAATAAAACAAATACCCAAATAGAAGCTGTTCTTTTAAACTTATTTAAAAAATAAAAAAATAATGAATTGAACAAAAATAAAATGCATTTTAAATTTGATTACAAAGGGCAGACACTCAAACACAACCCACATCATCCACTGCTGTAAGTATTTTCAATAGCCTAACAGACGCTGGGATCCACATCAGAAAGGTCAATGAACTCACTTGTTTTTCTGGCACTGTGCCACCTCCGCCACCAAATCCAAACCCGAACCCGCCACTGCCTCCGCCAGATGACTGACCGCCAACGTGGACCATCTTCTGTTTTATTTCATACTCAATCTTGAACTGTTTTAGACTTTCCTTGGTATACTCCAGTGATCTGTTTAACGCATCAAATCTTTCAATACACAGTTGATTGGATTATTATGATTATATATAAATTACATATTTCTCTCTAGATTGAAAATCTACAATGCAAAAAAAGGAAATTTGCTTGCAATTTATTAAAGAACCAAATATAAATCACAGCTAAAATTATTTTTAAAATATCATAAATAAAATTACCTTAAAAAAAAATGTATATATATATATATATATATATAAAAGCGACAATTAGCTCTAAAGTTTAACATTAAAATTACAGTAATAATAAAAGTTCGTATTTCAAATATTTAACTCAAATGATCCTTAAAAAATAAAATACTTTATTAAAAATTTTTCCGAATGGTACATTTTCAGTCTCTTTACCAAAAGGAAAATAAGTTCTGTGCTATCATCCTGAAACATGTGTAAAATAACCAGGCAGAATGGACTCTATAGCTAAGTGGGACAGCTATTCTTGGGGAGGAGGAAAACCCTGTGTTAATAAAACCTCCAAAACTGAAAGCAGAAGTTGACCTGATATGGGGTTCAAAGTTCATGCTGGGGAAAAGCTGCTGATATCCTACCAGTTAGGGAACAACTGGGAAAATAAATATTAAAAAAAAAAAAAATGACAAAGATAAATAAAATATGAAACTATTTTTGCTCCATTGCAAGTCAAACCTTTCTGGCATCTCTTCAAGTGTCAGTTCTGGAACTATGGGGATGGGGAGGTGGCGCTCTGGATCCAGCTTGGTCTGGATCTCATTTAGCTTGGCAATGATATCTTTGACCTCCCTGATCACTTTGATTTTTTTATCCCTCAGGGCCAACAGTCTGACATTGAAGTCATACTTATATTCATGGATCTATAGAACAAATAACAATAAAAGATATAGCAAATCTCCATTACTGTTTGTTGCCTTCATTATATTTATACAGTTGTCAGAAATCTTGCAGTTATAAATAAATGTTTTTATTGAAATTCAGGTTAGATATTTTATTACTATTATTATTATTATTATTATTATTATAAGTGGTTTTATATAGCGTGGTACCCCAGCCTAGGGCTGGGCTTACCATGCTGTACATACAACTTAACAAACATAATCAATTATTCAAGCTGATATCATTGTAGTAGAATTTTTGAAACCCTCTTTTATTTGAATCCTTTGAAGTGCTGATAATTTTTTAAAGCAAAAAATTCAATAACATAAACTTTTTTTTCCCCATATGAAGCATTTGAATCCAAAGTTAAAGAATATTAAATCAGTAAACATCTAATAAGTTAAATTTAAGGAAAACAATTTTTCCCACAGTATTAAATGATTACAACTAGAAAAGTTTTAGAAAGGCTTACAGTAAATAAAAACGAACAAAACCCGTATAGATGAAACTAGGTAGATTTCATTCCAAAGAAACAGACTTTGGCACATTTTAGTAAGAGAAAGAAATAGAAATACTGCAATGTAACATTGGGATAAGTTTATTTATGGACAAGATTTCTTGCATTGTAATAACATTTGTGTCTCACCATATCTTTTAAGATGATGAGTCTGCTCTGAGCTTTCTCCACATTCATCCTGAGGTGATCAGGCACAACATAGTCTGCAGCAGTCTTAAGTTTGTAGTCCCCCATGTTTTCTTTGGCCTCTACAATGGCTGCCACATCCTTAGGATCTTCATAGCCATCATCTGGCTTACTGGAATAGAGGTCTTCCCACTGTCGGTAGAATTATAGTTAGAATCTTATTGAAATTAACATTTATTTTTAAATTTTTTTCAAAAGGAACTATTCTTAAATCTAGGCCCTCATTGATCTCTGAAAGGCATCTTCTCTAAAGCTGCTTTCTCAAATATATATATATACAGAGAGAGAGATATAAGGGGGGGGGGCATGGAATGATTGTAGCAAAGCATATAAAAGCAACTTTTCATCTGATAACCAAAATTTTAAAATGAATAAGGGGGTACTTTGACTTCTTCAGTTTAAGAACTGCTGCTATATAGTCTAATTTTGTTGTTTGTTAAGCAAATTCTATATTAAAAACAATAGTCCTTTTTAACCTTAAAATACATGTATTTTTATCTAATCACTTAAGGTAGATTTAAAAAAAAAGAAAAAATTTCAATAGAAATTCATTTGAGCAGTGGATATATGAAGCAACATTACGTTTGTCTTTTTTGCCATGAAATATTGGAATAATTTTTGCCCATCACCTGGGTTCTCCGCTGGGCCCTTTTCTTCTTCTTCTCCTCCACTTTCTGAAGGGCATTTGTGATCCTTTCACCCATGCTGCCCTTCAGAGTTGTGGCAACTTTTGAACCCGGCTGTCCATCTACCCCATCACCAGTATGACCTTCACCTTCCTGGGATGTATTCTGGCCTGTAACAATCAATGAACATGAGATGAGAAAACTTTTAACTTTATTTGTAAAAGGAAAAAACCCTTAAGAAATAACAGTGCCATTAGAAATAGCAGTGTCAAGACGCAATCACATTGTTTAATAACATCACAAACGGCAAAAGTGAAGAACCTTTA
This sequence comes from Lymnaea stagnalis, assembly GCA_964033795.1. Lineage (NCBI taxonomy): Eukaryota > Metazoa > Mollusca > Gastropoda > Lymnaeidae > Lymnaea > Lymnaea stagnalis. The sequence continues at coordinate 173,209 of CAXITT010000635.1, read as the reverse complement.
TAGTATTTCATAGGTTTATTAGAAACATATAAGAAAAGATTAACTTAAAAAACATGTGTAGCCTACAAACTCAATGACTTTTTAATAAACGTTTAGTTTTTGTATATCATTATATTCCTTAAGAAGTTTTAACAAAATAGTTGTAAAAAAATGTCTAAATTGCATATTTTGTTTTCTTTATACATTCTCCTAGCGATTTGCTGACCACATCTGAGTTAATCAAAAAATAATACTATAAATAAGCTAACCAGCTGGACCATCATGCATTGTGCCTAAGCTCAGGTCGTCCTTGGTTTGCAGTTTTGTCTTTTTCCTCTCAAACTCAGCTTTCAGTACATAAAAGTCATCTGAAAGCTTAGAGGCTCTGAAGCTTGCTACTTCATGAGGTGTAGTGAAAGCTTTTAAAACAATTCTTTCACATTCAACACAGTCCTTGAACCTGGGAGATGAAAATGTAGATTTCAATAACTTAGATTATTATTAAATGGACATATTTCTGTTAAAAAAAAAATTTAAAAAGTTATCAGTTAAATTCTAATAATAAATAACATTGTAAAATATCTAATTTTGCTAGGAAATAAACAAATTTACTTTAAAAAAATTTGACATTCTCAGAAAATAATTCTGTAAAAAAAAAATAATTTGCAAAGGAGTTTACACCAGCTGTGAGTTTCAGAGGCTCCTCTGTATTCTCTGAGTTTCTCCACATGTTTCTATGTTTACCTTTATTCTCAACTTTTCTAAAGATACTCTGAGTTTCTCCTCATGTTTCTATGGTTACCTTTTTCTCAACTTCTCTAAAGATACTCTGAGTTTCTCCGACTCCCAGGCCAATTCCTTCCTGACAAGGTCAATCTTCTCATGGGTTTGTTTCTCAAGCTCTTGTTTGATTTCTTTGTCCATCTCAAACTCCTGGAGAAATAATTCAAAGATTCCATCTCAGTTTAATTAATTACTTTGTGAGCAGGCTGAACAACCAGGTCATGTGACAGGGGAGGGTTGAAGAGGAAGTAAATGGGGTAGCCCCGCTTGGCGCTACCTTCAGAAGGGCACCTAAATCATAAATTATCATATATATGTTTGGCATAGGCTCATATCATTGATTGATGAAATATTGTTGGGGTTGCTATATTCAGGCTTAGCCTAGTCCCAGCTCTTCCTTGGTATGGTCCTGTAAACAATGGTGAAAAACTTATACACATTATGATGGATTTTGTGTCAATAAATTATTTGTATGTGACGAAAGCTGATCAAATATAATTCTACACAATTTTAACCTTTATTTCCAAAGCAGTGATTGAGGACAATAAAATGGACTTGACAAGATGATCAATCTCTGAATTTACTGTAGAGTATTGTAGACACAAGCAAAGATTGATATTACCGTTCTGTTAAGCTGCAGATGCTTGGGCAAATTTTCATTCTGCTCAATAATTGTCCTGAACTGTCTTCTCATCTGGTTGATTTTCTTTCGGACTTCTTTCTTCTTGTGTTCGGCATCTTTCATGCGTTTGTCATACTCTGATTTCTGTTTGGCATCTTCAATACTGGAAAAGAAAATATTGTTCTTGAGATGCATTTCAAATAATAACACGATAACGATGAAATTTTTCTGTGAAAGGTCTGACTTATCATTGACTGTCATGTAATTTTGAAAGAAGGTTTTGGGTTTGCGCTGTGCATGCATGATGATAGCTAATAAGCATCATAATCACAAGGTGGAAAGTTTGCCATTTGTTCAGAGTTATACCTGGCCATGGGTAGCTGGACTGCATGGAATCATGACAGCCATATTGGGGAGGAAGTAAACTCTGCACAACAAAAATCACAAAAGTTACAAAACAGCATGGTGTCTACACTGTCCTGACATGCATACTTTATAAAGAAAGGAGTCAAATGGAACAAAAAGAATGTGATGTGTACACTATACCTAAAGTATATAAAGAAAGGTGTCAATTGAATTTAATTTAAAAAAAAAAAATTGCTCTGCAACATATGCTTAATAAATAACTAGCTAAACGCCCCTCCCTCTCCCGGCCAGACATTCGACTGGACATGATTGACACCAGAGCCAGAAAAAACAGTCCTCAACTAGAACCATCAGAGGCTGTACAAAGCACGATTGAAGCTTACCCGAACAGCCTGGTTAAAGTCTTCACAGACAGCTCGTGCTTCGCGGGGGAAAAGCGTAGTGGCTACGGTGCCCTCATCCAGTATCCCGCAGAGATAGCTCCACCCGAGGAGCTATCAGGCCCATGCGGTAGAAATGCAACGAGCCTTGATGCGGAAATCGAGGCGATACTGGTAGCTCTAAAGAGGGTTAACCAACGGCTAGCGAAAAGCAAGTCCTTACCGGACGTTGTGGTCTTCACCAACTCTCGTTCTGCTCTCGAACTCATGGGGGAGAGATCGGTGGGATCAAAAATGGTTACAGCCATTCTGGAGACAGTAGGCTCCATCCATGCACATGGCTCCAAGGTAGTCTTACAGTTTATCACTTCGCGCTCAGAGGCGTCGCTTCCTGACAGGGCAGATTTCTTAGCCAAAGAAGGCGCAGCCCTACCTCAACCAGACAAACCCATGACTCAGCTCGGAGTCATCGCCTGGGTAAAAGACCATTTCAAGGAGAAATGGCACAGAAGGTGGGACACGGCCACTACTGGACGACAGCTTTACCAGAAAATGCAGCGGCCGAGCAAAAGCGACCCATGGTAGGAGCTTAGTCGTGGAGAACAAAGCCTTATCTCACAGATGAGAACTCAAATGAGAACTCCACCGACTCGACAACAGAAGGGAACCCTTGTGCCGACAATGTGGACTCGAAGAGGAGACAGTAGCCCACTTGGTGGTCACGTGTCCGAAAGTGGGATCGGGGCCGGCGGTAGGAATCCGGAAGCCTGCCTCAATGAACTCCTTTACGGTAGCGCCCAGCAGATGAGGCGCGCTGAGAAATCGTGTCCGGGGTCCTAAGAGATTGAATCTCGACCCTTTTGAGTATTGATCTTTATTAGCTCTAAATACACTTAATCATATTTATTTGGGGCTGTGTTTTTCTCATGAGCCATTTATAAGTATGCATCTCTATACCATTGTTTATTATTTAAACACAAGCATATGATGAACTAATAGGTTATTTGTTTCCCTTGATAATTTAATGAAGTTTTAAATGTGTAATTCATTGCTATTAAAACCTATATGGAGAGAAGGAAATTGAAAAATCATCCATCATAAAAAAAAGCCCATGACGCATTATTGAAAAATACAATACCTGTAAGCATTGGGGTCATCAATATCATCAATCAGCTTGTTCATATCTTCAGCTCTCTGGGCAATAACAGTGAAGACAGATTATCATTAATATTAAAGCTCTATTGCATTGTAATAAATTGCTTTTAGGAGGTACATATAGAGTGATAGAAATTCTATCTTAAAATACAAGACTTAATATAGATTATTTTTTTTTTTATACTTCACTTCTTTCGGTTCCAAAGTTTTCATTAATTTATTTTACCACAAAAAACCCACTCTTATTATGGCATAGCATGAATGATATTATTAATGTTAAAAAAATTTGCTGACTTAGACATTGTTTTATCTGTACCTTATAAACCCTCACAACTTGTTTTACTGCTTTGATGAAACAGATTCTACAAAATTATCATGCAACCTTTCCCCAAAACATCGATTTCTCCCTTTGTTTACTAGATTACCTACCCTTGCTGAGGGCAACTTTGCTTTATTTTCTTTAATTTTCTCTTCCAGTTCCTCTTGTGACATGAAAGAAAACTGGAAAAAGTTGCCGTCTGCTCCACTTGTTAATATCATTGTTCCTAGAAATGTAGTAAGAAAATTACATCAGTGTTCTTAGAGTAAGATAATCATTACATTATTTTTAGGCTAAGACAGCAATTTTTTTTCCATAATTTAATTAAATCCTTTTTCTTAAACAATAGCAATGTCCTTCCTCTTTTTAATTTTAAGGATTTAAGATTTTAATTTAAGGTGAAACAAACAAGGTGCAAATAAGTTAATCTTAAATGCCTTGTTTTTTAGGAAAAAAAAATGATGCAAGTAAATATATTTGGATGCAGAAGAATATCAAATTATGATTAATTATCAAAAAAAAAAATAAAAAATCTGAAATTTAAAGTAAAATACATATAACATACCATTGGTGGCTATTCTCTATTTGTGAATATCACATAAATACATTGTGAACATCACATAAATACATTGTGAATATCATAGAAATACATCAGAGTATACATAAATACATATGACTGAGGCTGCTTTGAAACTCTTTTCACTCTTTAAATTTGTTCAAATTCAAAATGAAAATTAATGTAATCTGGGAATTTTCTTACCATCAAAACTGGACACGACAGATGTCACATGACCATAACCGTTGTCATGCATGTTCAGAGTCCACTGTGGCCCAAGTTGAGACAGATCTCTTGTTTCATCCAGCTGTTGAACTCTTATCTGGCCATTGGCCATTCCAAACACAACCAACTGGCCAGAGTTGCTAATGTAATGAAATTTTAATTAATTGGTTTTTTTATTTACAAAAGGTAAATTTACTTCTATAGATATAATTTAATTTAGTCAACTTAACACAAATTTAAAAAAAAAAACAAAAAACAACAAAAAATATACATATTTTTATAGAAATGAAATATTTCTCTAAATAAGCAAGAATAAAATTAGACACAGTTGAGTATAAACCACATTTATTATATAGTAGCTGAGAGCAAATGAAGAAGTATATTCGAGGCCCTAATGCAACGGCTCTGTGTTGAAGACAAACTATTTGTAACCGGGATTTTAAGCCAAGCGTTAAGGCGTTAAAGCCATTCACAAGCACATGATTGCAACTGATAATCTCATTTTTTTTGTTCCAAGAGTTGTATAAAAATATTTTTTTATTACTAAAAAAAAATACACTTTTATTATAATTCACATTTATACCTTCCAACCAGTCATCTATATCTACCTTGCCCTAACAGACCGCATGGCTCATACAGCAAGGTAAAAAGCTCTGGCAATAGAATATTTGATTGCAAAGGAAGAGTTACCTGAACTGAACCACCTGTATGGGGACATCACTTGACTCAAGCACGGCTACAGCTCTGATTGGCTTATCAATATTGTCCGGCATCATCAGGGCTTGTTCCTCAGGTGAGGTGAACTTACACTCGTACAGGTAACCAGCATCAAAGTCTCCCTGCGGATGACATGCATTATGTGATGGTTTAGTTTGATGAAATGACACCAACTGTCATGAATGTTGATTTGTTGTGATGCATGCTGGGTAGATTGTATGGATGTGGTGGGTTGTAATGGCATCATTATGCGGTGGCCAGTAGGAAGCAAAATGGAAATACAATGTTTCATCGAATTTGAAACACCAAGGAATAATTCTGAGAGGTTTGATTAAAAAAAAACAAAAAACCAATAGACATTTCTGAATGATAAAAAAAAAAAAGCAGTGGACATTTCTGAGTGGCTCAAAAAGAAATACCAATTGGACACGTCTGAAGGGTTAAAATAGAATCGCTGAAAGAGTATTCTGAATGGTTCACTTTCAAATACTCAAATACATTTCTGGTGGGTCCAAATGAATCTGTAAATTTTAATAAAACCTCACAAGACAAGATGGACATTAAATTGTATACTCAGATTGTTCTAGAATAATCTAGAATGACATAAACTTAAATACTGTTTAGGAAATATGAACATATTAAATAGATCCTACAGTGCCGTACTAGTTACAAATTCTATAGAGATTCTAGAACACCATGAAAATGAAAGGGGGGGGGGGAAGGGGAGGAACACACAGAAAACAGGTCGACTACTAAAAAATAAAAAAAAAAAAAAAAAAAATTAAACATAAAAAATAACATATTAAATAGATCCTACAGTGCCGTACTAGTTACAAATTCTATAGAGATTCTAGAACACCATGAAAATGAAAGGGGGGGGGGGGAGGGGAGGTACACCCTGAACACAGGTCGACTACTAAAAAATTAAAAAAAAACAACAAACTATTTAAGTTACAAGAGTCAAATTTTCACTGAAGCTAGAGGAATGGTCATTCTACCATAATACCACATAAAATAACCATTAGTAGTGCAACATAAATAGTTTTCTAACATTGAAAAAAAAAAGAAAAATGGGATGCTGGAAACTGGCATGACAAAAAAAAATTAGAATGTTTTAAGCTCAAATTTATTACAATTTTTTAACCATACAGAAATATGGATTAGCTTTGGCAATAACAAGGAAAAATGTAATTTATTGAATACTTTTTGTATCACAGCATTCCAAAGTTTCTTAATTTTGACATTTTAAAATCAAACTTGATGAATTGTAAAATGTGTACTTATTAATATATTACAATATCCTTAGTTGCTGACATAGACAAGTAAATAATATAGCATCTTGCACAATTTTAAACAAGTTGGTTGATATTTTAAAAAGTTATAATTTTTTATATGAATTAAATGTCGAAATTTTGTGAATGAACGCGCAATAATTTTGTTCATTAAGTAAATAAATTTTATAATTTTAATGACCCCCATAAAAGATAAAGATGTAATTAAGCTTCAACTTTTGACTCTTCTAACCCAAATTTAAGCCTTCTTCTGGTTCTTCTAAGGACTTATTCATTTGTTTTTGTGCCTTCGATATCCGCTTAGCACCCATCATAATGAAATAATTGAAAGTAAACTGTCCAAAGGTAAGCTGGAAAATCTTAGAGGAGCCTCCAATACTTTGGATCCATCATTGAAAAGAAGGGTTGCAAAGTCAACACCAATGTGGACAGCTCTTAAACCATGATATTTGTTCTTAGGGCACATTTTCAATATAATATTATTCATCGATTCGTTCGCATTTTGGATATAAATATCTAAAATTTTACTAAAAAATAATTGGATGGTAAAGGCAAAGGTGTAAAAAAATTGGCCTAATTAAATTAATTTCTGCTGATTCCCTGTTATAAACATTAAAAATTAATGAAATGATGAGATATATTAATTTTCACTTTAATCTAAATGAGAACCATTTACTCCATATATGTCTATAAATTTAATTTCTGACTTGTTCTGGGTGTGCGTGGCATTTCGTGTTATCAAGACCACTAAATTTTAATTTTAGTCAAGAAAGTCAAGTATTAATAATAGTCATATTCAACGATTCAATGGAATCAGATTGTATTGATTAATTTATTACATTTAAAATATCCGCATTGGTTCCAATATAAGGCTTAGCATATCTATTTTCATGAAACGCTCGTTTCTTTGAATATTTGTTATCACTAGGCATTGCATAAACAAATTATAAAAAAAATATTAAAACACATTTTAATATTCACAAAAATGTTTTGCTTATTTCCATGGAAGCCGCCAAATTTAATGGACTGATCATTGTATTAAACAATTATTGGGGAGGTCATCCTTGTTTTAATACAATTGAGATAGAAAAAGTATAAGGATATTTTTTTTTTTTTTTGTTTGTAAATTTTGATACACCCCATTCTAACAAAAAAAAAATATATCTCAAGAACTATTTAACTTAAATTAAAAATAATTACATATAATTGTGCAGAATTGAATACACTTTAATTTGATATCAATGGCTGCTGTTAAATCGAAAAAACGTTTTTTTTTCTCCATTTTTCACGGTGTAACCCAAACACCCCCCCCCCTTTTTTTTTTTTTTTTTTTTTTTTTTTTTTTCTATACCCCCCCCCCCTTTTTTTTTTTTTTTTTTTTTTTTTGAAGGATAGAAAGGGAGAGAATTTCAAGTAAATTTTCAAAATTCATATAACATATATTGCAGTGGAAGTAAACATTCGAGAGTGAACTTTTTAATAATAATGTTTAAAAAACGATGCAAACAGGATAATAATGTATTAATTAAGAAATGAACACCATAATCTCAAAAGCAGCAGCAACTATGTCCTAATTGTATAAAACGGATATGGAATATTCTAAACCAGCTGAAAGTACAAAAAACAAAGCGTCTATCTGGCATGTGTGCTCAGAACGCTCCTTTATGGGCAGTGAAGTGTGGATCACATGCGTGTCATGAGCGGAAACTCAACAGCTTCCACTAAAGATGTCTGCGTCGTATTCTGTGCATTGGGTAGGAAAAAATGCCTAACACGGTGGTTTTGGATCGTGTCAAAATGCGCGGCATATTACCCAATAGTAGAAAGAGGAGCCGCTGCTGGTTAGGATGGCCGTATTTCGAAGAGCCAGCTGTAGGGAGAATCGTCAAAGTTGACAAGACTTACTGGACGGTCACAAGGTGCACTACAAGGATGCTTAAGGAAAGCCAACGTTGAGTTTGACGAATGGGAGATCATCGCCGATAACCGCTCCTGCTGGCGAACAGCGGCGATGGCATTAAACAGGCAGAAGATGCGCACAGCGAAGCCCTTGAGAAAAAAAAAAGAGCTCGACGGACGGTCAGCATGAACCAGAGGTCAGGGTTCTCTTGCGAGAGTGGAGCCCAGACTGCCATTCCAGGATGGGCCTCACGCACAATTCGAAGAAGCGTAAATAAACTTCTCCATCGTCTCCAGGATGCCAACAACAAAAGACTGAGCATTAGATGTTGTAATGTTTGCTGGATGAAAATCTTTTACATTCCGGCGTAGTTATCATGTTTTAAAATGATTTATGAACTGAAACATCTAGGATTTTTTATAGAAGAAAAGTTGTCTGCCCAGTTTGAACTGTCTAAAAAAAATGTGGGAATCGTGGGGATGTCATCAAGGAACCTGAAACAGACAGACAACGCTCAAGCCAATAGGAAGTAAGGACATTAAGAAAACGTGCAAACGCTATTTATTTTTGACCAATCACAGAGTCATCTGTCCTTTACACCATAACCATAAACTGAGTGCGTCGAGATTACACAAGGTCGACTGAAATTATTTTACCCCCAAAAATGAAATTGAAATAATTATGTTGATTCCAATCATCGTTGATAGAGAGATGTTGATATATGAAGAAAATTGTGCATTGGTTGAATAATCCTCTTATATACTATCAAATTCACTTAGATCACGTGTAATCTTAATTGCGCATTTACAGTTGTACTGAATAAAAGACTAAACTAGGAAGTTCACGGCCAATATAGAGGATTTGTCAAGTCATGGTCCTAAAGATAAAGACATTCAACAAAAACCCAAACAAAACAACTATCAGAGTTTGCAGACCTCTTGACAACTATAAAACATGGACGGACTGATACTATCCACCACACTCGAGACACTGGGACACACCGTACTGCCGGTCAGATCTCTCAGACAACACAACTGCTTTCAATAACTACGTAGACGCCATGTTTCTTGTCACCATTGCTATTGCTTTACTGCCGTTCGTTGTGTGCGAGACGGACCCCACTAAGGTCTGCCTGCCAGACACGATACAGTTTAATGTTTTAAACTTGGCCACAGAGGTGAGTTCTTCCTGTAAACGTCCATAGTAACGCGTCCATAGTAGCGCGTCCATAGTAACACGTCCATAGCAACACGCCAATAGTATCACGCCAATGATAACTATTCCAGTACAGAATACCAAAGAATAATATATGAGGGACTGCGTAACTGCGCTCAAGCAATGTGAAGTGAATAATAGTTGAACACGATATTTTATTATGCTTGAAAATAAAAGACACGACAAATAAGCGAGCGTTTAGGCTGGTTGCCATCTTCAGCAGACGATGCAATACAATAAACAACATATAAAATGAAAAAAAAATATAAAGAAATAAAACAGATCTCAATGATAAAGCAGAACTAGATAGCAACCATTTACAAAGAAAAAAAAAATAACAATTCGTGTCACGATGATTTCCAAAAAGATTAAAGATATAGACCAGTGGTTCTTAACATTTTTGGAGGTACCGAACCCCACCGGTTTCATATGCGCATTCACCGAACCCTTCGTAATAGGAAAAATAAAATATGATTTTTTTTTTTCTGATTTTTTTTTTGGACCTCCGCCAAACCCCTGAGACTGACTCACCGAACCCCTGGGGTTCGATCGAACCTAGGTTAAGAACCACTGATATAGACATATGTGAACGAGAGTTTATTAAAATCGTGCCAATCAACCTTAATGGTGTCTCAACAACACGTTAGCCAAACCGTGATTTAAATATATATATATAAATTAACATAATTTTTATATTTGAAACTTGCACATTTGGAAACTTATTAATTTAATTTAGCAAGACATCTGCTAAACAATAGTCTTAAGGGTCTTTGGTAGAGAAAAGTTGATAATGATAAAATAAAAGTCTTTAAAAAAGTAAAGAGAGGAATTCATAATTCATCTTTTGATTTTATCGTCAGACCATTTTTACTAATATTATTTTTGACTTAAACGTTTATAAAACAAGAATATTACCCACATACTACTGATTCACGATCTCATACTGCTAAAAAAACTTCCCACATACTACTCACATATTTCTCACAAACTGTCCACATACCATTCCCAAAATGCTCTCATACGGATCAAAGACGGCTCATGTATGACTCACATACTGTTAACATATTTCTCAAATACGGTTCAAATAAGGCTCATATACGACTCACACGCTGCTCACATAACACAAACACTCCTCACAAACTGCTCACTTGCGGATCAAATACTGCTCACATACGTCTAAAATACAACTAACATACTGCACGCATATTTCTCATAAACTGCTCATATAATCTAATCCCATTTCCCATTTCCTACTCAGTAACTACTCATTAGCTACGTAAATTCCACTGACAAAATTATTTGCACAAACAAATCTGAATGTTTAGGGTTTTGTCGCATGTCAAGTTGTTTTTTTGTGTGGACACATTCACTCCACATAATTTTTTGTTTGCCATGTATACAACAGCCATCTGATGCTATATTTACAGTCTTTTTGTTGACAGTTTCTATGAGTACCATCTATACAACAGCCATCTGATGCTATATTTACAGTCTTTTTGTTGACAGTTTCTATGAGTACCATCTATACAACAGCCATCTGATGCTATATTTACAGTCTTTTTGTTGACAGTTTCTATGAGTACCATCTATACAACAGCCATCTGATGCTATATTTACAGTCTTTTTGTTGACAGTTTCTATGAGTACCATCTATACAACAGCCATCTGATGCTATATTTACAGTCTTTTTGTTGACAGTTTCTATGTGATTATAACGCATGACTAACGCTCTCTTTTCCCAGGAGATTGGAGTATGGGCAATAGACTTCAACAAACAATTGTATGGTCAGATCTTCCCCAACCAGTCGTTCGTGCATGATCTAAAAGCCGTAAGTGGGATACTTAAGTCATAACTGAAACGGTTAAGTCATGACTGAACCGATCGTTGGGTCAGCGAAGCGATGGAGAGGTGTCTATACCTCTCGCCCCTAGATGGTTTCGAAATCCCCCGGGGTTGTTCTCAGCTAGATATTGTGTGAAATGAGATTAAGATTCTTTCATATCAGCGATGTATTAATGTTGTTACATTTTTTATAAGAAAAATCGGATAGTATGATTTTAGAGTTCAAAGGCGTGGAAAATTGGAGGGAAGGGGATGTGGTACATTAAAAAAAAAGATTTTATTTACCTGAGCGATGTCGCTCCCATCATTGTAATATCTAAAAACCCGAAAACAATACAGACTTGAATATTTGTAATAATTATGTGAACTTTGTATTTTAACATTTTCTGTTTTTAAATTTCAAGAGCAAATATTTTTGTTAAAGACCATTTAGAATCGAATGCTGATTCAAAGTTTGAGTTAAATATATCGAGCGTAACCATATTTCTTTCGTTCTACTTTTTAAAAAAAATGAGTAATACCATTACAATTAAGTAATTTAAAAAAAAAATAATTTATATAGTGTTATTTGTGTGTACACATTTTTCTCCGGGGGTCACTTAATTTTTCCCCGGGGGCACTGGCAGAAACAGTGCCGGAGTATGAAGGGTGGGTGGAAAGGTGGGCACCCCAGGCGCCACTTTTTTCTATATGTTGACAGAGGAATTTTAGGCCAACTGTAGAGTCATTTGTGGGTTGGTTGGGCAGCAAAACTATTGGCCCACCCCGGCGGTACTAACTCCAGCTACGCTTCTAAGAGTGTAACGTTTTCAATCCCATTAACACGTTATTTTTTCGAGAGAAAGGAAGATTAAAAGTAAATCAATTGGCAGTGCATTTCTTTTTAAAAAAAAATGATTACTTTCCTTAATATGAATAGACCCAGAAAAATGGAGGGGAAAAAATGAGGCGTTCATGTGCAATGACATTGTTTGAATTTAATATACAGCTTTGGGGCAAGAAACTAGACCGTAGGGATCACAATGATTATTTGCCTTTTATTTGATTTCAGAGGACAAAAAAAAAGTTAAAAAAAATTATTGATGCAGAAAATAAATCAATGGAACTAAAATTTGAAGCTGTGCATTCTGTAAACAAATTTCTTCCAGCCAATGCTCACCGATAGTGTTGCGACTCAGCCACGCACGTAAATTCTTAGAGACAATGCTCACCGATAGTGTTGCGACTCAGCCACGCACGTAAATTCTTCCAGCCAATGCTCACCGATAGTGTTGCGACTCAGCCACGCACGTAAATTCTAACAGACTGTTGACATACATTTACTTGGCTGTTCAAATGAACATTTGTATTTCTCACCAACAGGCAAAGGCTTACAACACGGACGCCAGCGGGAATTGTCGATCTTCGATTCTTCCCCCAGAAGGAGTCCATCCGCAGTGTTTCCGATGTAAGCAATTTAGTAGGTTACTAGGGCTTAAACCGGGAGGGGGGGTGGAGTTTTTTTTTACACCGGGTCCGAGTAGTTTGTGAGAAAACTCAGAGGATTCAACTGGTAACAAAAACAAAAGAGTTAAGTTGTCATTTTCTGTATTCTATAACATACAACGAAATCGACCGCCCTAGGTCTTAGTGAGAGTACATTGCCTTCATCAACTGTTTGTGTCCCGAAATAACCCACTGCTATGAACAGGCGGCTGCCGGATCCCGGGAGAGAGATGACGTTTAAAAGAAAACAGTCGACAAAGAAGATACAGTCGTTCATGTCATAACAAAGACTTTCCAAATAAAAAAATCAACCTATATTCACCGGAGATCAGACGTTACTCACAAAGTTCGCTGTGTGACCGAGGAACACGAATAATAACACCGAATAATAGTCGCGCCCCCCCCCCTTCCCATCTAAAGAAAAAATCCCACATATTTACCGGAAATCAGCGGTCACGCATGAAGCGGAGCCTTCCCCCCCCCCCCCTTTTTTTTCAGTACTATTAATATAAAACATGTGGAGTTGTGGGAGGGGGTGGTGGTGGTGGTTTTAGAGGAAGCAGGACACACCAGAAGCAAAATTTATATAAGAGATTTAGCTGTTTTATATCCTACGATTGGCTAGTTCAGGTGACCTGTTATGATGAACATTTATGGTAAATATTGATCTTTTCTTTTTTTTTTTTTTAAAGTTCAAAACTCATTTTAATTCCAATTTTATCAGTGGCCGTTCATTATTTTTCGTAAGTAGTTCAGTATCAAAAGTGTTTCCTTTTTTCCCCGGACAAAGTGTATTTTTATTATAATCTCCTCAGTGTTTTTTGTTATCATGAAATCTTGAAGCAACTTAAGCCACAGAATATCAAATATGTTCATTGCAGATGCACGCTAAGTCCAGACAACATTTAATTAAAGATCTGCGCACCACATAATTGAATAGCTTTAACCAATTAAGATCTGCGCACCACATAATTGAATAGCTTTAACCAATTAAGATCTGCGCACCACATAATTGAATAGCTTTAACCAATTAAGATCTGCGCACCACAAAATTGAATAGCTTTAACCAATTAAGATCTGTGCACCACATAATTGAATAGCTTTAACCAATTAAGATCTGCGCACCACATAATTGAATAGCTTTAACCAATTAAGATCTGCGCACCACATTATTGAATAACTTTAACCAATTAAGATCTGCGCACCACATAATTAAATAGCTTTAACCAATTAAGATCTGCGCACCACATTATTGAATAGCTTTAACCAATTAAGATCTGCGCACCACAAAATTGAATAGCTTTAACCAATTAAGATCTGCGCACCACAAAATTGAATAGCTTTAACCAATTAAGATCTGCGCACCACATTATTGAATAGCTTTAACCAATTAAGATCTGCGCACCACATTATTGAATAGCTTTAACCAATTAAGATCTGCGCACCACATTATTGAATAGCTTTAACCAATTAAGATCTGCACACCACAAAATTGAATAGCTTTAACCAATTAAGATCTGCGCACCACATTATTGAATAGCTTTAACCAATTAAGATCTGCGCACCACAAAATTGAATAGCTTTAACCAATTAAGATCTGCGCACCACATTATTGAATAGCTTTAACCAATTAAGATCTGCGCACCACATTATTGAATAGCTTTAACCAATTAAGATCTGCGCACCACATTATTGAATAGCTTTAACCAATTAAGATCTGCACACCACAAAATTGAATAGCTTTAACCAATTAAGATCTGCGCACCACATTATTGAATAGCTTTAACCAATTAAGATCTGCGCACCACAAAATTGAATAGCTTTAACCAATTAAGATCTGCGCACCACATTATTGAATAGCTTTAACCAATTAAGATCTGCGCACCACATTATTGAATAGCTTTAACCAATTAAGATCTGCGCACCACATTATTGAATAGCTTTAACCAATTAAGATCTGCGCACCACATAATTGAATAGCTTTAACCAATTAAGATCTGCGCACCACATAATTGAATAGCTTTAACCAATTAAGATCTGCGCACCACATAATTGAATAGCTTTAACCAATTAAGATCTGCGCACCACATTATTGAATAGCTTTAACCAATTAAGATCTGCGCACCACATTATTGAATAGCTTTAACCAATTAAGATCTGCGCACCACATAATTGAATAGCTTTAACCAATTTGTTAAAACATGTCTATTTCCCCAGCGGTCTCCAAACGTATGGGTGAGGGTTACATCGGTCTGGGACCCAATCGTATTCCATTTGAAGCGTGGGAGTTCCCCTACAGCAGAGGGGTGGCGAAGCTGACGTACACCAACCAGCCGGACGAGCCACGGGGTCCAGCGGTGGTGAAGTTTATTGATGGTAGGTCTTTTGTCGCATTGTTAGGATTGTTGTAGCGGTCTTCCTACGCTCATGTCCAGAGGTTAAGTCGTGGAAAAATTATGTGGGGAAGCACTCAAATTTTTTTGGCAATTTTCATCGATAAGCCGTATTGGGAAAACAAGTGACGCAATGGTCACATATGAAAAATGGTCCCTGTTATGGGCACAACATGTGAGTAAAGAATTTCAAACATCTTAGATACCGCTGGAGGTGCACACTTTTTGCTGCAAGAGTCACTGAACAATAACGATTATCGATTATAAAGAGCACAGAGTCACTAGATTCAGCTTCTTTTCATCAATAAGATTTTGGGTCTATTCATATATGACGTTCGCACTGCGGAAGGAGAAGGGGGTGGCGTTGGTATGTATCCGAATGGACAAGAACAACCTTGGTCACGTGAGACATTTTGGTCGTAAAAAGACAGCCACTTAAAGCCGAATAAAACACTTTAGAATTTTTATTCTAAACAGTGTGTGTACATTGTTATTCTTCCTATATGCAAATTCTATGTCATGGAAATAGTTTGAAGTAAGTTTGAACGACCTGCCTTTATAATAATTTACATCTTCGTACATATATAAACAAGATCGGAGCCCAGCTTTTCCTTGGCAGGATAAAAAGGAAAAATGTCTTTTTTAATCTCTTTTACACAAGCATACACATGTTCAACTTCTGCAATGTCAGTGAAGTCATCGAAACGGTGCATAAGAAAATTAGTTCAAAACCAATTTGGTGGGGAGGAATGTTGGTCAAACAGAAGCATGTTTAATCCAAGGGGAAAAAAATGGGGAAGGGGGTAACACAAAAATAAAATTTATAAAAATTGTTAACGTTTTTCCCGGTTCTCACCCACACCTTCCCTTCAAAAATTAAGCTGAACAAAATTTCATTTCGAAAAAACTTCCGCTCTAACAAGCTTCCATTCGAACTAGCTTATATTCGAACCAAATTCCTTTGTAAAAATTTGTGTCGAAATCATTTATTTTCGAAATAATTTCCGATAGCGTCCTAATCAAATTTCATTTCCTGTTTCAGAGAAAGGTGTCATCACATACACGTTTTTCTTCAACCCCTCGTTGAACATAACGTCACCAACCATCTTCAACATCCCAGACCCTTGCCCGCCTGAAACAGCTCTGTAAAAATATACAGACACGAACACCATCTTCAATATCCCAGACCCTTGCCCGCCTGAAACAGCTCTATAAAAAGATGCAGAAACAGACGACGCATCCACGAAGGAAACAAGAGATTCCCCGATGATCCATTCATGACAGTCGACAACCGGCTGACACATGTCCATTTCATTTCGTGAAGTGAAATAAAGTTATTCTAATAAAATTGTCGGATGTTTTCTGTTTATTTTTTTTATATACTCATAACAACACTATGTGTACATTGAAAACTGTTATTAAGCATTAAAAAGATGTAACCTCTTCTATGCAAATACTCGGCTATCTACCCCAATAATTTTTTTTCCAGACCAGCAGCTGACAGTTCCCCTGCGAGGCGAGATTTTAAGGCAAGCAACGAGATCCCATTCTTCAGAACAAGGAAATAAAACAAATGCTTGACGCCATCCCAATCAGCCAGTCTTTGGCCCCACAGCAAATCAATTTATTTGGTCATCTGGTCAGAATACCTGCCAATGACCCTGGTCACGGGGCCAGGGGTAGATTAAACACGTCACCGGTGAATCGACTGAGGAGCTGACACTGACCCCCTGCAAGTCCTCAACATGAGCCTTCAGCAGGCCTCACAAGCTGACACCCTGCAAGTCCTCAACATGAGCCTTCAGCAGGCCTCACAGATAGCGTCATACGTCAACTACAACTCCAGGCGACTCTTCCTGGGTAAAAGTGGACAGAAGAAGAAGTGGCAGTTATTGAAAAAAGCCACCCCCACCCGAAGGTTGGGCACGCCCGCAAAGACATACGGCAATGTACAGAATGAAATGCCAGCTGGCAGAACGCTAACGATGATGACCGATTATAAAGAGCTAAGAGGCACTAGATTTAGCGTCTTCATTAGTAAATAATGGCTCCATCCAGATATTACATACACCACTGCGGGCTTTTTTTGTGTTGAGGGGGGGGGGGTGATTTTCAAAAGTATGTACATAAATAATTTACCTGAAATTCAGACACTCTGCAATATCTCGAATAAAACCAACTGTTACGTAAAAATATGTTAAATCTATATTTTATTATTTTTAAAATCTTTTCAACCACCGCAGTGTTTCGTTAACAAAAATTTTATGTAATGTTCTACTGTTATTTTTTGGTTCCACTCGCTAGATATCACAATAGTAATAGTAAGCCTACTGTCAACGTACAGTCTTGTGGTTCCACTCGCTAGATTTCACAACCAGTCTTGTTGTTCCACTCGCTAGATATCACAACAGTAATAGTAAGCCTACTGTCAACGTACAGTCTTGTGGTTCCACTCGCTAGATATCACAACAGTAATGGTAAGCTAACTGTCAACGTATTGTCCACCGTACGTGGTACTGTGCCAGTGACGTCATTTGTGTTGTCATCATTTAGTTGTGTTAAGCCAAATAGTTTTTCTGGCGAACAAAAGTGCGTGTGCGGGTTGAAGGGGGGGGGGCGGGGCGGAATGAACCAAAGATACACATTTAATTCCCTTTCGGCAGTGAGTCCACAACGTTTTTTCTTATCTACTTGTCCACCGTACGTGGTACTGTGCCAGTGACGTCATTTGTGTTGTCATCATTTAGTTGTGTTAAGCCAAATAGTTTTTCTGGCGAACAAAAGTGCGTGTGCGGGTTGAAGGGGGGGGGGAGGGGCGGAATGAACCAAAGATACACATTTAATTCCCTTTCGGCAGTGAGTCCACAACGTTTTTTCTTATCTACGCCACGCTCCTGATCCCACACTAAAATAGTGGGGATTTGGGAGTGGGGGGGGGGGAGATGTTCATGCTGCTGTAATGAAGTTTGAATTTCAATTGTATTGCCGTTTTAGGCCTTCAGATTAACAATTGTAGTATAAAACTTACTATTAAAATATAATTGAAAATCTATTTGTATTACAACATATGAAAACAATAAAAGGTGTTTTGAGACAAATTCATATCATATATTCCAGAGCTTTGGCGTAGCTATGGTCAGTATTCCCCCACCTCCCACCCTGGGAAGAGCCCCTTTTGTGGCTGCACACTGTCACGGAAAACTCTGCAGTACTCTGCAGTTTTCCGAAAGTGCCTCGCCTCCTTTGAAAAAATACATGCTGCCCCGGGCGGACCACTTTTCCACCCCCCCCCCTCCCCGCATTTATCCTCAGTGCATGGGCACGCCGGGCACTTGTCCGGGGCCTTACGCTTCTAGGGGACATCACGCTTTTGGGGGGGGGGGGGCCTCGCGCTGCTGGGGGCATCAAGTTTCCCCTATTCTCAATGATTATTGAAAAATATCCAGGCTATTTATTTTGCCTTTAAAGTGCAGGGGGAAACATATGTCTTAACTTGTGTAGGTCTTACACTACAGTTCTATAAAGTTAACATATGTCTTAATTTGTCTAGGTCTGACAATATAGGTCTATAACGTTAACATATTATATGTCTTAACTTGTGTAAGTCTTACACTACAGATCAATAAAGTTAACATGTCTTAACTTGTCTAGGTCTTACACTATAGGTCTATAACGTTAACATGTCTTATTTTGTGTAGGTCTTACACTACAGTTCTATAAATTTAACATGTGTTTTAACTTGTCTAGGTCTTACACTACAGTTCTATAAAGTTAACATATGTCTTAACTTGTCTAGGTCTTACACTACAGTTCTATAAAGTTAACATATGTCTTAACTTGTCTAGGTCTTACACTATAGGTCTATAAAGTTAACATATGTCTTAACTTGTGTCATCTTACACTACAGTTCTATAAAGTTAACATGTGTCTTAAATTGATATTTAACGTTTTTTGATTTTCAAATCAATTAATTTTGTTGAAGAAGACTGTAGTTTGAAAAAAAAAATTAATTTGGATGGGGAAGCGATTTTAGGGCGTCTCAAAGTGTTCAATTAATTCTAACGAATCTACATTTAGGCGCCACACGTTCATTAATTAGAAATTTATCTCAAGAAAGTTCCAATAGTTTGAAAGTCTTATAAACTTTGTACTTTGCGCGCCTATTAAACACAGGGAATCATGACTTGTGATTATGTATTTTAAAAAAAATTTCTGTGTCTTTCTGCCCCTCCCCCCCCCCTTTTTACAATTAATTTAACTTTATTTATAAACAAAGATCTGACACATTAACACCACCACCCCCCCCCACTCCCGTTCTGTTTGAACGCCCATGGGCTGTATCTATTTTCTACACGCACAGCTTTGGTGGAGTTTACGGACCTTAAGTCACTATGTCTCTTTGCTGTCAGTGGACTGCCAAATAATAGAATGGTGCTTTTAGAATAAACCATGCGTAAGTCCTCCAAGTCAATCGTTTTGATGTCGTGTCTAGGACATCATCTGAATAAATTAAAATTCTTTTAATACCGATCCATTCATGACCGACAAAAAAAAAAAAAAATAAATAAAGACCTTTGAAAAGTCAGCCATTAAAAAAAAAAATACAAAATATTTTTGTGGGTTTTTTTTTGTTTTTTTTTCTCCGGATATATGATCCAACAATAAGAATAACGTCATAGCTCTGACGTTTCATTGTCAGTGAGAAACAAGATGCCTGCGAAAAGTTTGATGGCGAAGTATGGCGAAGTTTGGCGCTGGCGGACAACCACAGCACCGTGACGCCAGTCGGATGTCGGATTGTCGTAAACACACCACGATGGCGCTAAGACAGTTGTTGAAACGTCTCACGAAATTTGACGTAACATACTTCGGAGTTTCTTTATCTACGACCTCATTAGTGGGATCATCTCCGTTGGAAGCAAGGGAGATAAGGATGCCATGGACAGAACGTTGGATTATCTTTCCCGCTGTTAAATGGGTTATTGGTACAGAGAGGGGGACCGAGAGGGGGACAGAGAGGGGGACAGAGAGGGGGACAGAGAGGG